>NCKU01000472.1:0-41090 GCA_003675995.1 Dinothrombium tinctorium | reverse complement strand
TGCATATTTTGTAAAATTTTGTGCATGAGATTCACATCCTTGCTAATAACATTCTTAGAATTGATTAAAAATTAGATGAAAATAATTAAAATGATTTTTACTATTAAATAATTAATAGTTCTTTTCATAATTTTTTATTCTCTGAAAGCTAAACGAAATTTGATAAAAAATTAAATAAATAAGAATTAATTATTAAGCCAGGATCAAACTTTTATGCAAATAAAAAATTCTTAAATATTTTAAATCAACAAAAATATCCGTGAAAATCTGGTGGCAAATAAGACGGTGTTTCCATTTCTGCCCGAGCAATTTCTTTCATTGACTTAGCATCCAGAATCAACAGAAAACCTTTATTGTTTTCAATTTCGGAAATCACTGATGAAAGAATAATACCTAATAGAAAAATAAATTTAGATTGAAAAATTCAAACAAACTACCATCATCCTCGTCGATAGCATCAGGTCGGGGAACGAAAATCGGCTCCGATGGATAAAAGTTATTTTCTTCCCATAAAACTATGCTTTTTGTTCGCGTGTCACACTTCATCTGCAATAAAACAATTAGAATTGTAGTCAGAATTCTAATCACTCACAAGTCGACAAAGCAAATCATCTCTTCTACATAATGCGTAGAAATATCGATACTTTTTGCCATTAAAATTTTTATAATTTATTGTCGGCATTTCAGCCATTGCTGCACTTTCTTCTGTGAGAGCTTCGGGAGTACATTTGATTTCGAAATTTTCGCTAACAACCGCAACTGCTGAAGAATTTTCAAGTCTATTCAGATTTTGACCAATAATCAACTGGAAAATTTCAAAACTTAACAAATTAGTTGCTAGTTAAACAAAAAACTTTTTTACTTGATCATCAAAACGTATCAAAGGTAGAACAAATCTTCGCGCCTGAGATCTGATATAATCAGCTTGCTTTTTAGCAGAATTTATATCGGCCTCAGCTTCCTTTATAGCATCCATAAACAAAGTTTGCAATACTTTATCATCGTTGTAGCAACAAATATCCACTATGACATGATCATTATCTTCGTATGCATTGATGGTATGGAAAAACATAAAAGGATCGCTGACATATATGTGTGAAAGTTCTTTTCCATCTTGTCGCGAAGTTAAATGGAACTTATTCTAAAAAAGGCAACAAACGAATATTTGCAATGTGAAAGACATAAAATTAAAGCTGACCATATATTCAGGAATCCATTTGAAAATATTGCTATTTGACCCTCCAAAAAAATGTTGAGTGATTGCTGTTGATACGGACAAAACGAGCGCTTGTTCAATGAAAACAAAAAAGTTCTCAGTCAAGCAAAAGCTATGATAGTAGCTCGGATTGAAAGGTCTATAAGCCGGTATATTCGCCACGACCGATCCTTGTTGGAAACCTTTTTCCTTTGGAATTTTAACGATGCTGTAACATCCGAAATTACTGCCGATATTGTAAACATTTTTATCTGTATCATAGTGAGGATGAGCAGTTGCGATATTAACAGCGAGATATTTTCGCATATCAATGTGTTCTAAAGTACTCAAATTATTCTTGTCAATCTTTGTAATGAATGGCGTTTCGCTCAAGGCATAAAGTTCATCTGAAATCTCAACAATGTTCACTAAGTCATTGTCGCTAAATAATTTATCAATTGTGAAGTATGCCATAAATCGATCTAGGAGAGTCTTACACGGATCGGGAACTGCTTCGGTGCCAAACTCAGATACAACAATACGATTGCAAGCCATATTTCGCTCGAAAGTTTTGCTGCGTAAAAACCTACTGCGATAAAATACTCTTCCATTTTCAATATCAAATTTTCTAATTAAAGCGCTTCCATCGAACATATGCTTGAATTCATCACAGCCAATTCGTTGTTTGCCAGGTCCATTACGGATGAGACTTCCCTTCAACCACAGAGGAATCGCTCCTTTATATTCACAATAAAGAAATTATTACGAAAATTAAACATTTTTACAAAAATAATCTTAAAAACTTGAAAGAGCTGAAAATTACTTCTTTAAATAAATAAATAAATAAAAAGCTTTACCAACGACTGATGCTTCAACTGGTTCACATTCTATCTCGCAAGTTCTTAAATAAACTGCGAATAAGCCTTTATTTTTTCTCTTTTCTTCGCTTTCTCCGCTTTCGCTTTTGATCATCTTAAATTTTATGCTCCAACAGAATCTACCACGTTACTGATTTTATATTTTTGAGTTTGAAATAAAGCGCAAATAAATTTAATATTGATTGTAGGGTTTCGCAACACGTGAATCACAATTCAGAAATATCTTTGCCTAAATGCACTTCTAGGTTTTCTGATCATTGTAAAGGACATAAGTTTATGACATTCTAATGGACATCTATCTCAAGGATTCAGCTATTGCGTTTTTTATAATTCAATCGTTTCATCCAATACCTCGCATAAAGATGGCAATGAATTTCTATATCTTCGTGCTTTCGCTCTAGCACTGCGCAAGTAAGAGAATAAGAATACAGTACCGAGCAAAAGTTTGTCACTTGCAAAAAGAAGAATAACTTTTGAATAAATTCGTATATCTATTTAAAAATATGAATTAAAGCTAATTAAAAATAGATTAATTATTCAGCATTTGGTTTTGATTAGTTTGCTTTTTGAAAAGCTATAAAATTTTTTATTCTAGTGCATATAAAATTCAAAAATATGCTCTTGTATAAAGCAAAAATTATTTTTATTTTTTCGTTTTAAAATATTTGTTTACTTCTCTCACAATAATTCTGCTTTATTAAATGTCAATCATTAAAAATATTTATAATTTTTTTAACTCTTAATTGTTTAGTAAAAAGGAACCTTTAAAATTTTTCTATTTTAAAGTTTTTTGAAACTTTGAGAGTTGTTATTTCAAAAAAATTATACATCAAAATCAAAAATATATTTTTATTATTCTCAAAACATAAGTATTTTATAAAATATTTAAATTTTATGAAATTTTTTTATAGCCACAACAAAAAAAAAAGATTTTCATAAAATGGATGTGATTGAAATTGTTAAACTTAACATAAGGTGCTTTAAATTTTGAATTTTTTCTTTTATTAATTAGGAGTTTTATAGATTTAACATTTTACTAGTTACGAATATACAATTAAATAAAACAATACACCAATTAAAAAAATTCTATATTTTTACGGGACGCATGTCACTCACCTAACTTTTGCAAATATTCTTCTTGAAATGTCATATTCTTTAGTGTTCGAGTCACTATTTTATCGCTAATATATAAATTTATTCGGCTTATAATTTGATTGCCGATAAAAAGGATATTCTTTTGCTAGATTTTTGATCTAAATATGTTATTATTCTGTTGTTACATTTTTACGACTACGACCTTTTGTACTTTTTATGGGTTCTTCGTGTTTGCCACATTTTAACCATTTGTAAGCAATGTTGATTGTAAAACAGACAATCCGTGAAATATTACTGATTCATTTTTTGCATATAATTCAATAATTTTAATTTTGTAGTTTCTGAAATTGTAGCATTTTAGAAAATGATTATATTATAATATATTACAATTTTAAACCCCGTTTTTGTTTACTTTAAAGCAACAAATATACATATTATCAATATGACGTTTAATGAAATGCTGGAAAGTATTCTTATCGCTGCAGTATACTTTTTGCGCCGGGAGTACGGTAGTACATGCACGTTAAAAGAATGATAAGTAAAAAGATAAAATAATCGTAATAAAAATGTTTGCGCAATTTTAAACTTTTTTGTGAATAGGGTTTCGAAAATGACCAAGTATGTTTCCTAAACTATTACTAAAATGTCAGATACATAAGATAACATTGAAATGAGTATTCAGAAAAAATATTGAATCGAATAAAATCGAATTTTTCTCAAAAATCGAATATTAAATCGAATTTGTAGAATCTAAAATCAAATAATGTACAAGCTCTTCATTGTGTCTCGGAGATTTTCAAAAAGAAAAAGCGTTTGTGTGGCCTACAACACTCATGTAAACACTCAGAATTAATTAACTCACATTCATTCCATACGCTCCCAAAAAACTATTATAGAATAGCGTTCATTTTCCCACTATAAGGCTGTATACTAGAGGTGGAAACGGGACAGGGAAAAATCATCCGATCCCAAACCCTTCCGAACAGTATGGGTAACGGGTGGGTTTCGCATAAATACATTAACCTTTTTCCCGTTAACCCGTACGATCCATAATAACCTGTTGATCTTTAACAACCATTAAGTTTACAGTTTGAGACAAAATACTTGTAGGAGAAGCGCTCGAAGCCCAGAAAAAATAATTCGTACTCTCACATTTTTAATATCTCGGAGTGAAAGTTTCCCGAAAATTCATGAATAAAGAATTTTCTGCATTTGCCCAAGTATTCATATTAGAGGTGCGCATTATTTGGAGATGTAGAGAATAAGGAAAAATTGCGATACAGAAAACTCTATATAATTAAATTTTTATTAGCTTTTATTATTTTTTACATTTTAGTGAGGCATATTTGGACTGCAGCTTTGAATGAGGCAGCTTACTGCTGATGCTTAAAAAGGGCTAATTTCTGTTTGGGCATTGGATTTTTACTTTATCGTCCAAGTGCTTTGTTTTAAATATTGTTTTCATTTTACAACTTTTAGATCAACTTTTGTACCTTTTTCAAAGTGTGAATACGCTTTCTCTTTTCTGCGTTTGATGTAAAAATAGCATTTGGCAAAATTTTTAAAAAGCGCTTACTTTTCAAAATGAATGTTGATCTTATTATGATATATGTTTTAGCTTATTTTGATAAACGTAGAAAGAAAATTAAATTAAAGATTTATTTTCGTCCTTTTACAGGCTTTTTTGCTCAGATTAGTACGTGAGAATCAGCATCTTTAAGCTGAGCTAATCGTTTCGGTTATTGATTAAATTTTCACACAAAATCGCAAAATCAAGGCACATTTGCAAATTTTTTCGATCTAGTACTCATTTGAAATTCATAAATGTGAATTTTTTAATATTTAGTTTAAATTGCTTGTTAGCCTGAGTTATGAGATGACAAAATATTAAGTTGTGCAAATTACTGATATTAAACAGATTAGATTGCTAGAATCGAGAATAGATTAGATCATGCATCTTGTTCAATTTGAATGTTTGAATTAGTGTTTCAAATCGGGTCGGGATTTGAGCGATTCCGACCTCGATTGTTTCGAAATTAAGGAAGCCATGCGAGGCTAAATTTTTTTGAGCCTTGAGTGGGGGAAAAGCAAGTGAAGTCGGTGTCGGAAAGAGAGTTTGAGGAAAGAACTTTTATTAACAATATACACTAAAGGACAAAAAATGTGCCCACTTAAAAATAAAGCATTGATCATGCACTTCGCCATAAGAAGCACATTTAGAGAACTGGCACAGCTGGCATTGTTTTGCCATTTACTGCTGCACAATGTATTTACAATGTATGTTGTGCAAATCGTGCCTCTACTTAATCGCCTCTAAATGATTCAATTTTTAATAGATTGTATTTTAGGTCAAAAGATGGTGCTTTATTCGATGTAAAACTTTTTTTGTTTCGATCGATTGAATTAATAATTTGAAAGTTTATTTTCATGAAAAAATAAAAAATTAAAAAAAAATTAATTTAAAAATCAAATTTCAAAATAAATTATTTTTATTAAAGAAATAAATTTTTCAGTGCTTACCAAACTTTTAAAATCAAAAGCAAAACACAGTTATTGAGATTCATTCATTCGCTTCAATACCTTTATCATGTAAAATACATTTCACGTAAATAAATTATTTTAAAGGTTGCAATTCAGCTTCTGTAATTAACTTTTCGCGTAAAAAATGTTTTTACTTTTTCTAATATTTGTTTATACCTTGATTTTCATTAATAGTTATTAAAAACAAATTGAAATTACATTTTCAAAACAGTTTTTAAAATTGTTAAATGCGCTTATGAAAATCTATTAAGCTTTATAATTATTTATTTAAAGAAAAGAGTCGAAATTTTTGGCCAAAACATTTAAAAACATTGCTTATGTTAATGTTTTTTAATGTGGAAGCGCATAGTAAATTTTTATATCACAACGTGTGAAAGGCAACAAATCGAGTCTTCCTTATTTAATTAAACAGGCGAAAGTTTAAGAAGATACAAAAACACGTGATATTAATACGCTTTGCAAACGTCGCTGAATTGAATGAACAAAACATTAACTTTATGCTCAATGCGTTGGTCGCCGACTATTTTAAGTAACTCACATTCTCGGCTTTAAAAATAAATTCACTTTCTTTTGAGCGAGGTGAGAAAAAGAGATTAGAATTAACGGATGTAATTTTTGTTGTTTTATTATTTTTTCGTCATTCGACTTAAATGCAAAGTGAAAAATGTGTTTGAAATTCAATGTTTCGCAACAATTAACGGCTATCAAGTGGTTATTGAATACACGCAAACAAGCTTGTGAAATTTTTGCTTGTCAAGAGCCGACAATTAAGCGAACTAATTGTTTGACGTGTTTTGTTGTGTTGGGTTTTTTATTTTTATCTTCTTTTAATTTTTATCATCAAAAATACTGAAAACAATAAATTTTCATCATTACGCAACGTTAGAAAATGTTGCATATTACAGAAAATATCTGAACAAGCGAAAAGCTACATATGCGCGAAATGGCGGGATTCGTTGCTAAATTCGACGAAAAATTGTTTCAATCCTTAAGGCAACTGCATTCGTAACGGCAAACGATCACAACAAATGCGATGAATTTTGCTCTGTTCTCGCCTTTTATTTGTACCTCGACCATTTTCTTGCTTAACGCACGCGAACGCATTTCCAGAGAAAATGTGAAATTGACTCACTTAATGTAATTGCTATTATCAATGGTTTCATTCACTTTTTCGTTTGAATTAGTTGCATTTTTCGCTTTTAAATCCAACAAATCATATGCAAAAATGCTGATGCTATGATGTGTTTCGACGCTGAATAATGATCATAATAATGCAGAAATAGTTTTGTAATAGCACCGTTGAGACCGCATGGAAACAACGAGATGATATCATCTTTAAGAATTTCTTACGAAAGAAATATTTTTCAAGGTACACAATGTCATTGCAAAACTTGTACAGCTGCAAAGAAAGCGATTAAAGCAAATTTTCTGAACGAGAGGAAAAATCGATTCGTAATTTTTTTTAAATGCGTTCTCAACTATCAAAATTTTTTATTACGTTACCCTTATTTTTAGACCCTTTAATTGATGAAATTGTTATTAGAAAAGCATCAAAATTTAAAAATACGTCATGTTCGGCGTAATTTTGGGATGTAGAAGTGAAAGTTTGAGGGAAATTTTTTTATTTCCTCAACTACAAATGTTCTCTCAAAAATATTTAATTAAAAAAATCATGATTATTATTTACAATTAAATACGTAGTTCGTTCGGTTTTTTTCTGTGTGTGCTTTTATAACCCTGAATTTGTAATGACAAAAATATTTTTTGGTTGCTAGCTTTACAAGATACTATTTCAAAAGCGGGTAAAAGTTGGAAAAAAAAAAATTCTCTCTTCAAGAAAATAAAGCAAAAAAAAAAATGACAAAACCGAAAAATCTTTCACATTAACCCGAATGTTTTTTAAAACGCATTTCAAGCAAGGTTTTGAACTCAATTTTTTGAATTTCTAAAATATAAGCTATATGAAAGAGATTTCGATTGAAAAAAGTCACTCGTTCAGCTTTGTATGTTTGACTAAATGTAAGTGTCTCTCTCTCTCTCTCTCTCTTTCCAACATTCTTTATTTCTTATATATGTGCTGAGATTGAAGCAAATTGAGGTCAAAACATTTTTTCTGCAAAACACGAGTTGGTACAACCTTAAAAGAATTTATTAAATAATCGTAGAGTGTGAACGCTGCTAACTTTTTAACTTGTATAAAATTTACTTTACTTCACCCTCTAAGTCCGATTATTTTGCCGTGCAAATAAAATATTCTTCGCTCAAACAATTTTTATGCAAAATAAGAGAAAAACTTATTTTCATTATTTTTATAATTAACTTCTACTTCATTAAGTTTCTATTTTTCACTTTGGTCGCAAAACGCGCTTTTTAAAAACGCTTAAGTAACGTAAACATACGACGTAAAATAATTTTCAAGTCGAATACTTGGTTGATAAAAATATTTTTCTATACTGTGTATAAAATGTATTTTAGTAGTGACTTGTTTGTAACGCTTTTTTTCATACTCATTAACCCTCTTTTAATCTATAAAGTGAAGTTAATAAATTTTTCCATCGTTTTATGCGCTATTCTTCCGCACTTTAAAAGTCGAATTAATTTTCTTCAAACCGTTCAAGCTCGTGTCTTGAAATTTAATGTTCTTTCGCTGCGTTACAATTTTTGTCGAAAACGCATAAAAATATTTTTCAAAAACACGACGCGTAAACAATGTGTAACAGCATGAAAATTTGTTTTTTGAAATTTTAAGCAAATTCGCGCTCATCACTGCTGCGGCTAGAAATGAAAGTCACTTCTAACAATAGTTTTTAATTTTCGCTTTCCTATCGCGCTATCTTCTCTCTAAAAGGCGCAAAAAAGCAAAGTGAACCATTTTTTTACATGTAGTTTGCTTAAAAAGTATGATTCAAAAATAAACATTGCGTTCGGTATGTATTTTTAGCCGAAAATAGCTATATTTATTATCAAATTTTATCATATGCCTTCGAGTCATTGCGAAAGGCTTTCGGCCGTTAGCCCTGTGCATAATGTGCGTGTGTGCGGTGTGTGTATGCGTTTGAGCTTTGCAGTTATATATGGTTTGTTTATGCTTTTTGTGCGCAAATTTTTCTTTGTAAAAAAGAAGAAATAAATGGCATACAGAAGCAGTAAAAATTAATGATCATGTTTTGTATATCTCTTCATTTTTGTTTTAGGTAAATAAAAAAATTACACGCGCGCGTACAAAAAATTAATGTGTTTGAGATAAAAAAGTTTGATATCGAAAAGCCTTTATTGCATACACGTATATGCAGTCGTATAGATTAAATATATGCAAATAAGAATTTATAGATTTTATTTATTTACAAACGATAATCGTTTAATAATTAAGGGCAGTGTGATTATCTGGTGTCCTTTTAAAATAAGCGATCGTAATTTTCAACCGGTTGCAGCTGGTTTCATGAATGAATTTTGCAAATAAAAAACTCAAAAAACTCAACAAAAATCAGCTTCAATTTTGATGAAATTGCAATTTTCACAAAGAGCTGAAAGCAAAATCGCCAATTATTTATTTATTTGACGAAATTGAAAGAAGAAAAAAATTGTAATTCATTTTACTGCGATGTTTATTTTTTACTTGCAGTTAAACTTCGAATACATTCAAGCTGTCATTAATTTGAAAGTAGCTGAATTTATTGATTTTTTTTACCTGTGACACTGTTTATACCAGCAGCCAACACACATGATCGATTTTCATTTTTTTCTTTCTCGAAAAATCTGTATGATATCGCATATGGCACACATATTCTGGTAAATCAGATGATTCAACATCGCTGTACGCCTTTCATTTTGCAATTACTTTTCGTCTCATTAATCTCTTACGCTTCGATTTAAGCACTGTTAAATGCGATAATTATTTGCTTAAGAATCGAGCATTGAATTCGCGTAGAATTTCAACGCACCAGTTTAGATCAGGTGTTATATTTTACGAAACTCTTGGCTGATGCCGAAAATATCCGAGGACGATTTATAAATTCATTGCTTCGCTCTTGCTTCTATTTTCATTAAAAGTCAAACGCTGCCATTGAATTTGATCCGTTTCGGTTTCAATTTCTCTCAATCAATTTCTATTTATTTATACATTTATTTCGACCGATTATAAAAATGCGCAAAATTCATAAATGAATAAAACCGAATAAATCAATTTTGAATAGATCGATAGTGAAAATAATTTTGCGATTAGAAATTAATTTTTGCGCGATTACATTCGATTGACAAATTGTTCACAAGCACTTATAACGATGTTTGTAATCATTGTGTTAATTAAGTCACTGAACCAAATAAAGCCTTGCCGCGTTTAATTATGGCACGTAATTTAACAAAAAGCGTCGCAAAAAGTGTAGTTTTTGGCTTGTCTATGGCAAAGAATACATGCGTCTGTTTTTGCATTTGTTCGTTCATTCATTCATTTCACGACTATAGTGTAAAAACAATTCCTTGAAAACCTTTTTCTGTACTCATTTCGGGGAATTAAAGCATAATTAGGGAGCATCAAAAAGGCAGAACGTTCGCTTTCATTTTTTGAGAAACCATTTCGATCGAGCATTTAGAAATCTTTTGATTGCCATCTTAGTTTTATGTAGTGTTTGTGCGAGCAACTTAGGGCGAGCGCCAGAGAATCGATGCTTCTCATTGTGCAAATGGTGTTAAGTCAGAAAGCGATTTGTTTGAAAACAGTATTTCACAATTGTGAAGTGAGAAATGAAGAGCAGAGCGAAAGCAGAACGTTTACCTTGGCAATGTCTGCTGAGCAGAAATCTCATACAAAGAAACAAAACAAGCCGAAACACAACAACGCAATCGATTGAGCATTTCGCTTTCATGTTGCACACTGAGTACGCATATGTGGTGAGATGGATCGATTCGGCGGCACTCGCTTCATCCATCCAAATTGACCTTGAATATTGCTCTTCGGCGTCCTTCTCGCTCACAGTTCAACCGTTTGCTTTTCGTGTTTGCTGCATTGCGATAAACCATTGCATTGAATATTGTTCTCGATGTTCCGAAGCCGAACAAAGCCGAGCGCTCCGTAAAGAGATAATCACTTTTACTGTTATTTGAACGCGGTGCAATTGCTTGTCGAGAAGAAAAGATGAAGCGAGCGAATGGATGCGAACAAAACACAAATTTTCTTATGCATTTCACGCACATGTTACGAAAAAAATATTTCGGCTTTAAAATAAAAATATTCTTGGCTTCAGTTTCATTTATTCTCTTAAACGCAATGCTTCGCGTTTATTAAACGAACATTACTTTTCTCGATAAAAAGTTTTCTTTGCTGCATAATTCGTGTGCGCTTGTGTTTCAAGCGTTTTAAATGCGAAACGCGAGTTTGAAATGGAGAAATGAAAAAGTTTAGGAGAAAAAACTTGGCCGAAACGAAACGAATTCGGAATTAAGTGAAATTTTTTGTTCGCTGCGAGAACCGTTAAGTTTTTTGCTTCAGCTTCAAAACATACGATTTTCTTTGAACAAGATTGCGTTTATTCTTTGAAACAAAATTTTCGCTTCTTTCAATTCGAGAAGTGATCTAAAAATTTGTTTCGCATAATGCGAACGTAACGCGAAAAACGGACCAACATTCGAGCGAAAAAACACAACGCATCTCCGCCTTCGGTCCCTAAAAGCCGCTTCGTGGCTAGATTCACGCTTCGGGCTATTTTTCGTACGCGAGTTGCAAAAAATTACGCAAACGGCAGCAGTGAAAAAATTTACATCGAATTGAATGTGTTTAAAACTGTGCGAAATAAACGCTGAGTGCGATCATTTATAAAAACGATGCTTCGAAGCTGTGCAGTTAAAGAGATTGTTTTCGTTTTGCTTATTAATTAAATAATAAAGTAATCGCGAAACGCTGCTCGAGAAGTGAGGGCAGCCGCGAGTCACTTCGGTTTTGCCAAATTTTGCATAATTATAAGTGCGGTGTGCGCTTCGAACGAACACAAAAAGAAGATCGGAGACTACGAGAAGCAGAAACAGGCAATCGACAGCACGGCAGCAGCAGAAGCAGCGGTAAATACTAAATCAGCGCGGAAGTGCACGGAGCGCATCGAAAATTGCTTCGCTTGCGGGTAGCTGTGGCCGGTCGCGGCAGCCGGTGTCGAGTGGCGCTTATTCGAAGCCGCGACCGACTGCGAGCGAGCAATGCGAACACGAATTGCCATTCTCTCGCATTGTGCGCGAAATTATTTTCGGTGCATTTTGTATACGCCACGAAATCGATGGCAAAGCAAAGTGAAGCGTTGAAGGCGTAAACGACGAGAAGCGGAGCCTGTTGTTGGAGAGTGAGAACCTGCATGGATTGATGCTGGATTCTTGCCTTTGCGCTCTTCCACACAGCGAAGAGCTCCTCTTTTTATGTGTTCAGGCTTCCGTTTCCAAGACAAAGAGGCATTTACTATACAACTGCTCGACGAGCGCACTCCGAGCGCATATCATTATTCTCGCAGCTTTTGTACCTTTGCGCTCGACTCGCGTTCGTACCTCTCCGCTGTTCTCCGTTCGCGACCAGCTCACAAAACGAGCGGAGTGCGTTCGTAAAAAGCAGCGAATTTTCTATCCGTTCGTTCTGCACTCGTAATCGAAGCATTTGAAAATCGAGTATTTGTTTTTGTTTCTTTCCGCCGTTTGTTTTCTCTTCGCATTGCAAAGATTTCGGCAAATTTTCGCGTTCGCTCGGGAACACGATGAGCAGCGCTCTCATCCATTCATCGGTGGCGACGAATGTTTGTTGGTCATATAAAATGAACACGTCGCCTGAAAGTAGTCAATGCTATCGCGAGATGGATGTTTCCTTACCGAAACCCGACCTCCGCGATCTGTCCGATTCCAGTTCAATTCTCATTTCGGTCTATTATTTCATTAAAAATTTCATAGGGTAAGCGTTTATTTGCATTCTTATTCTTACTCTTAAATAGCTTTGGTCGCGAGCCTAAATTTTTTCGCAGCCTTCGCTCCGACAATGGCCTAAATGGCGTTCGCTCGCGAAACATGAGCGAGCGTTTTAACCTAAACTGACCTCTGCTCTTCTCTCTCACTCTCCATGTTATGTTCTCACTCGACATGCCTGTAAATATCCTTTCGGCTCATAAGCTTTTTTGCTTTCATTCGAAACATTCTCTAAACTCGTTTCGTTTTCTCATCGCTTTTTGTTTGCGTGATTTCGCTCACTTTTGCGTTTCGATAATTTTTACGAATACATTCATACATCTTCACAATGTATCCGTTTCCGAAACAAAAGTGATTGCATTTTGTTTTCGCTGCTTTCTGCAGCGGTCTCCTAGTGTTGTGCGTTTCTTTTGTTTCAAATTTGCAACAATATCAAAAAAATCGCACATTTGCCTTATCGATTAGCACCACTTTTCGTCTTGCGACATGCGAGCAAAATAATCGTTCATCTGTATTGCCATTTTCCGAGTTTAATTATCGATTGCGACACGCAATTATGATTAACTTTTTTGTTTCAATCCCAAATACTGTAAAAATTTGCAAACGTCAAAAGCGAAAGCGAATGACGTTTAACTAGTAAATTGTAGTCGATAACATTGAGGCATTCTCTCTCTTTCTCTCGCTCCATCATCGTGCATTTGCAGCGAACGATTTGCATGTTCGTTTTTTATGCGACATTTTGTTTCGAGGAAAATTTTACACGAAAATTCAAGCAAACTTTCTCTGCTCGCTTTTTTTGCACAAGCCAAAAAACATTTTTATTGTTCACTCGTCGATTGCTAGCAATTATTCGCTGTACGCGTATATCTTGTTTGTGCCATTTCGCTGTACAAAATTTTGTACTTATTAAAACTATTTTGCTAAAAAATTTTTGGTAACTATTGTTTGTTTAACTTCCTTTTTAACATAATTTTTTGAAAATAATGGTTTACATACACTTTTTTTGTTTACAACTCTGTTAATCACATGTAACACTCCATTTTTAATATTATTCATATTTTTAAAACGAAACTAATTTTTACTGTATGTAAATATATATTGTATACAGTTTAATTATTGACTACTGTAACACATTGCTTTAATCGTATTTATTATAATTATTTTGGAAGTGTTTATATTGTTCATTCTAATTAAAAATATGATGTCTATCTATAAATTGTGGACACAATCTACAAACTATAATTGTTTTTACCTGTGAGAATCTCGAACTTTTTAAAAAAATTTGAATAAAAATAAATTTATTTGAATTGTTAAAAACTTTGCCACCTTTCTTCGATAAGTCGTACTGCTATTTTGATGTTTGTTGATCAATTAGCGATGCGATCGATTTGAATTACTTCAATAAAAATAATCCTGCGTCATTTAACTAAGCATTTAGCGATCGATGATTAATTTATTCGCTATATTTATTGTAACTGCTAATGTTGCACTTTTTTTGCCTTTCTCCTGTTGTTGGGTACTAATCTCTAGCGTAAAGTAATTTCAAGAGTTGCGCATCTATAACGAGTAATTTACTTACTCTTCTCTCTATATTTACTGATACTGATATTATATCTATTAGCTATTTAAAAGCGACAAGTTTAACCTCAAAATTCTTATCAATTAATTTTCTCTTTTCTCAATTATTCATTTACAGTGTTTCAAACTCAGGACAAGCGACTAATTCAACGGTTACAATTGACAGTAAAATTCAAGAGGCATTGGTAAGTTTTAGCTCGTTTCAACTGTTTTATCAACCGCGATAATGTGTGGTCCTACTTTTACTCATTTCCGCAGGATCTTGTCAAAAGCAACCTAATGTTTGCCGTTCGCGAAGAAGTTGACGTATTAAAAGAGAAAATCGACGAATTGCGAAACAAAGTAAATCGACTTGAACTCGAGAACAGTATACTTCGAGCGCACGCCTCTTCAGAAGCCTTGTCGTTGCTGCAAAAACCGCATCAAACTGCATCGAGCTCTTCGCAAAATTCTCCACAATCGTCAGAATCGTCAACCACAGCGAGCAATCGACACACTCAAACGTTTGCGGTTTACAATAATGATGACAACAATAATCACAGCAACAACAGCACTTCACATCAGTTGTAAATGAAATCAATCAAAACAGAAAAGGGCTTATTGAATGAGCCATTCTAATTTAAAAATAAAACTTGTTCTTGTCTAATGGTAAAAGCAACGATTCAAGAAATCGACAAACCCTCGAAAAAAAAGTTTAAACATCTGAAGAGGAAGAAGAAGAAGAAAATTTTCACAAGAATCACTTACCTTGTTTTTTATTACTATTTATTGTAAATTTTTTGTTTGTTATAATTAGAAAAACGATCAATAGTTGAAAAGTAAAAGATTAGTGAAAAAGAGGATGCAGAGAAATTAAAAATCCTGCTCACAGTTAATTAGAAATTACACACCTCATTAAGTTTTTTTGTTTTGCTCGAATTTATGCTTTCTCATTTTTTTGTAAATAACAACAATTCAGAAGATAAGTAATTTAATTTCCACAAACAAAATAAAAGCAATATAAAACATAATGTAAAAACGTTTTAACTATAGTGTGTGACCCATCCTGTCATTCGATAGTTTTGTTTAGTAGTTTAGAGATTCAGTTTTATTGATTCACTCTTATGTTCTCATATTTTAATACATAATATACAAGAAAACACAAAATAAACACGCTGCTTCAGGCTTAGCCATTTCATCATTATGTTCGAACACAGTGAACAAGCAGAGCAGACTTAAAAACATTTACCATTAATCGCTTTTTTAAAAATTATATTACCTAATATAGTATAGTTATACATAAAAATATACAAACGTTGTAACTGTAATCACTCATTTTGTGTTTGTTTTACATTATTACTACTATTAAAATTGATTTTAATTAAACTCGTTGTCTTTTTCGAACGCAGTGGCAGTATGATCAATAATATTGATTTCTTAGTTTTTTTGCGCAAAAATCAAAAGAATGTATTCAATTACCAAATATCACAAATGACGGAAGAGTAATTTATTTAATCCAAATGAAGTTGCTACGACTTTTCAACTAAAATAGAGTAGAGGGTAGATAATTTAACGAGTGAAATTCAAAACGACTACTTTTTTCGGCTTACTTCAAACTGCCTTTTGTACTCTTTTAGCATCAATTACATTAATTACTCTTTTCCGCTGTATTTCCTAATTTTCAGAATATTAGGGTATGAAATAAAGGAAAGTTGCTATGAAGAAAAAAACGATGCTGCAGTCGTATGACTGGGATCATTATTTTACGAAACTTAGTTAACGGATTTTCCTTATTGGTATTTTACGTTCGACAAAAAATTCTAACCAAAGCGAGCGGTATCAATGCGGATTAATAAGCTTTTGCATTTAAAAGTACGTTTAAGCTTCAAGCATCAAACATTGTTTGAAAAAAGCAGCATTCAAAAGCAATGATGAGAAAAGATTTTGTTTTCTGCTTTGCTAACATTGCTTAAGATGTTTGCTTTTTTGCTCACGAACAATTAGACTCTCAAATATGTGGTCGCATCTCATTTAATCAATTCCTGTTTTTGAAATTCCAAGAAAAATATTCAATATTTATGATCGTATTAAATTTATGAGCTCTGTTTACCAGCAACTTTTTTCCCCTCAGTGAATGTTTCAAATTTTATGAGCAATTTTACGTTGTTTGAAAACTTCGTAGATCATAAATTATGAAAAAAGTGCGTACAAAAATGCGAATAAAATTTTTTCAACACAAAAGCTTATTGCGTGCATATAATTAATGTCGGGTTAAAATAATTAAAAGCTTAAGAGAAGTACTAAAATTATAGTTTTGATTGAATTTGTTTTTTTCATTGAAAATTAATGCGATTTCTTCTTTTTGACAACAAATTTCATCTCTTCTTTTTCATTAACTAGCAAATAAAAACTTGTAGTTTCTCAATGATTACGCCTTTTAGATAATTCAAACAGTAAAAACGATCGCTTTTTTCTTTTCTTTTATTTTCCAATTAACACATTCATAATTCATAAAAATTACTCGACTCATCGTTTGCGCAATTAATGACTTTAGTTGAAAAGTGTTACACTTATCGTTGAAAATAGCACATTTCCCGCAAAACGTTTGATAATAATGCGCTTTTCGCTGTGATAAAAAAGCTAAACTTTTATGATTCGAAAACCAGGTAAACAAATAATCAATGACAGGAAGCCCTTGTGAGAGAATTCATTCAATTACTGCTTTCAAAGCAAACAGAAATCTTATGTAAACTCTTGCGTGCATTGACAAGATTTCCCGGCTCAACTAATCGGGTAATTTTAAGCGTGAATTTAAAAAGTCATTGCGAACGTCATAAACTTAATCGCTTTAAATGCATTTGACCGATTTGACTTTAAATTCAATATGCACTCAGATTTGTTTCTATGTTCAAGCGCAATTTTCTCGGGAAAGGTCGATGATTAAATGCAAGAAAATTAAAAACGACGCGTATTTTTGATGCAAAAAAGTTTTGCTCGCGAAGCATGTACATTCTAATGATTTGTAGCTTTTATTTTTAACTAGAAATACAAATTGATAATTCACGCTTAAAGTTATTTTTATCAAAATTTCGACGAAAGAAGTTTGATAAAAAGTGTAAAGAAAATTTATGAAAATAATTCTTATTGAATAGAACTTAAACGATTATTTAGTGCGTTTTTTTTACCGTTGAAAAGTTTGTTTCAGAGAATTTGTTTAGGAACTTATTTTATTAGAATTCTCGTTTAAAAGCAACATAAATTTGGTTTGACATTTTTACTTTTTTAGAAAATTTTAAACAAAGAAAACGAAGCTCACAGTTTCGATAGTAAAAACGTCAAGCTTATGCTGCGACAAAACGATCTCCGATCAATCCTCTGATATTCTCTTTCTCGAAGGTTACTTGGAATAAATGGCCAGCATTCGTCTCGTGTTTATGCTGCTCTTCGCTCAATCCTTTGAAAGCGGAAGTTACGAAAAGCTGATTCAAGTGAGGACCACCGAAGCAGAGTGAGGTTATTTTTGATGCATTTTCAAAACGAACACTTTGCATTATTTTACCCGTTTCTGGATCAATTCGAATTAGTCTTCCTCCATTGTAACAGGCAACCCAGAGTTTATCGCTCGCATCGACTGCCATTCCATCCGGCAATTCATTCTCTTCGCAATCATGTTTTGCGTAATTAAAAAATAAGCGTTTATTCGAAATACAACCTTCCTCAAAGTCGTAGTCAAACAAATAGATGTGTCTCCTGAATGAATCAACGAAGTACATTTTCTGGTTATCAACTGACCACAACATGCCATTAGATAAACTTATTTTATCCGCTTGCTTTATCACTTCATAGTTTCCGTTTACAGAAAATAAAGAGCCTAAATCGGGGTCGACTACACCAGGAACTGATTCAGGGCCCATCGTTCCGATCCAAAGACGACCTTTACGATCGCACTTGCCATCATTGCATCTGTTGTTGGGATTTTCAATATCAACACTTGCCAGGAGTTTAACTTCTTTCGTTGACCAAGTTAGTTTCAACAGATTTCGTTCGTTCGATACAATAAAGTCATCGTGCTCACCACTCCAAGGAATGATGATCGTAACGGTTCCATCTAAGTGAACCTTTTGCAAATTTTTGGTCGAAAGGTTTAGTTTACAAAAATCGCCCACAAATGCGTCGACAAAGTACAATGTTTGATTGATCTCATCCCAATGTGGCCCTTCGCCCAGCTCAAAAGCACCCGAAATTGGTTCGCATTTGTACTCAGCCATTTTGTTAAATTGAACTTGTTTAAACTTAATTTGCGCACTCAAGTTTTCAAACACCGATTAACCTTTAAAAAACAAAACGATAAATTAATTTAGATTATGATTCAAACAGTAATCAATAATTTTAACAGACTCAGGACAAAAATGAGAATAACTCAAAATTAAAAGTATAAAAATCTGAAAGACAGGCGAAAACACATGGAAACAAATCAAAGTATGGGTGTGAGTGAACGCTTATCGCCAATAAACAGATAAAGCTCTAATTTTGAAATTGACTTAAAAAACTTTTTGCTTTATTTCAACTTTTGTCGATGAAAACAAATTAAAAAGCTTCATCCAACAAAATTGAGTGAAACGAATCAGTTTTTGCATAAATAATTATGGATTTAAGCAGATACATTTAGTTAGTAAACTTCTTTTTATCAGCGCACGACTTTTACTGTGTAGCTCGAAGCGAACTTTGGGAAAATTTAATCGGTCATAAATTTTGGCAGATTTGGAAAATGGAAAAAACATCGTCATCTCAAAGTCCCAAACTCCAAACAGTCCAAAAATATTTTATTTAGATCTTTAAAACAGAATCAAAATTTCAAAAATGATTAGGAACGTGCAAAGCTACAAAATTGAAATTTAAATACTCAACGCTCTTTTATGTAAGGAGTGAAACGGTTCCAAAAAAGTAGAAGACATGATCGCACTGGAATCATCTTATTGATGAAACGATAGACTCTTTTGGCGGAAAATTTTCTTATTTGTTGTAGGAATTTTATCTACTTAATCTTCTCAACCATATCTTTTCGCAATGAGAAAAACTCGCTGTTTTTCAATATTAAAACCATTTTTAATTGACAGAGAAAATATATTTATCGGCGAAAATTTAGAAATTACTCTTGTATGTTATTGTAACATTGTAATAATAATAATAATAATAAGATTTGATTTTTAATTTCGCATATTTCGTTGCATAAAATCAAATTTTTTAGAGAATGAAAGCATGCATAATTTTCATTTTATTTAGCATAAAAATCCGCTCTTTATTCATAACTCTAGTAGGAAATTTAGGCATTTTTATTGAAATGGTAGATTTTACAAAGCTTTTTCAAAAATAGTTTTAATTCACAACATGTTTAAATAAAAATAAATAAATAATAATTCTTTAAATATTTAAATAATTCTTTAGAATGAAATCACTCACATTAAATGTATAATATGAAAAACTTTGAATACATGGTATGTGAGTGTAAATGTTAGTCTAAGAAGCTAGAGGATTATAGCGAATTCTCAAAAAAAAGAGAAAAGAGCGACGACATTTTTGTGTATTTTCCCTCTTTCTTTACCCTATTCTTTCACAAAATGTGCTATAGACCTCAAGTTTTTTTGTGAGCATTTAAATCGCGTATTGTTTGCTTTTGATAAAAGAATTAAATCGAAATATAATAAAATCAGCTTTTTCGAGCATGAAAGCATTTAGTTGTTAACTCCGTTTTTTACCCTCAGCAACAGAAAAAATTCTTATCTTTCGACATAAAGTTATCAGCTTTTGAAATGTTAGATTTAATATTCGACAGACTATTGTTTTAGCAATTTTCTACCGATTGTTAAGCTATGTTCCAAGAGTTTAAAGATAAAGTAGTGCTTGTAACCGGTAAATTGTGAATTTTGTCTTAGTTTGTTAGAAATGTTAGACTTTTTTCTCAAGGATCAAATTCCGGTATTGGCGAAGAAACTGTTGTGCTCTTTGCGTCTTATGGTGCAAAAGTGGTTGTAACAGGTCGTAATGAGCTTAGAATAAATAACGTTACTTCGAAGTGTCAGCAGAAATCACCGTTCAATTATGAAGTAAGAGAAAAACTTTTTTGTCTGATCTTATAATAAACTAAAAATTTTATTTGATTAATTAGTCAAATCGCTTTTAATGAAAGTATCTTAAAAAGAGAAAGTGCACTTGCCAAATTTTAAAAATAAAAATAGAGGTTTAGTTATAGGAACTGAATCTAGCTTGCCATTAATAATTAATGGCAAGCTAGATTCAGTTTATAAATTTAATTATTATATATTGTCACGGTTGTTTTTGTCGCCGTGCGAAACCGTAACTGAGCGGACACTAAATCGCGACTGTGGTCGTCGTTCCTCTGCTTAGTTTACGCCGGCGAAAGGAACTCAAATCGGAAAATGAAAATGACTTTATTTACAATTAATGCTAATACATTTATTAAAGTGACAGAGAAAAGTGAAAATGAAACCAAATTTAACCCTGCACAGCTAATTCGAGACTCCTAATACCAGCCTCCTCAAATATGAGGTTTACGCTTATTTATAGTCAATATGAAAAGAGTTGAATCTGACAGTTTACTTGATTCGATTTATGCTTTCAATAATACTGCCAATACGAGTTAGTAAAGGTATGCCGGCGAACTATTTTCGACGAACTTTTACCGCATTACATATATAATTAAAAATAATATTAATAAGAATAAATTCATCATAAAAGGATGTTATCTTGCGTGTTGTATTATTTTATTTATTATATTTTATAATAAATTTATTCAATTATTGTCATAATTTGACTTTAAAATTTCAGCCTTTAAAAGTTGTTGCTGATTTGGTGAAAGAAGAAGATGTTAAATCACTTGTTGATCAAACGATTAATAAGTTTGGTCGATTGGATGTGCTTGTGAACTGTGCCGCGATTGCTAAAGGAAGCAATATTATGGATGAAGATGTGCTTCAAAAATTTGATGAAACGATGGCATTTAATTTACGCCCAGTTGTACATCTTTGCCATCTTTGCCTTCCACATTTGGTAGAGTCCAAAGGAGTGATCGTCAATGTATCGAGCTTTGCTGGAAGTAAACCCGTAAATATATATTTTTTTATCTACTATATGCACAAATCATAACTAGTTTGGTATAAAATCATTGCAGATTCCAATTTTTGCCACCTACTGTCTTGCAAAAGCCGGTCTTGATATGCTTACAAAAATATTGGCTGTCGAATTTGGGCCAAAAGGAGTTCGAGTAAATTGTGTTAGGTGAGACTTAAGAAAAAACAGAACTTTTGATTTAAATTTCCCTTGTAGCCCATCTACAATCGTAACACCGATGCTTGATAGGCTTGGTTTTTCAGAAGAAATGAAACTGCAAATAATAGCCAATCAAGAGAGTTCTAATCTACTAAGAAGAATCGGCCAACCAGATGATATATCTACTATAATCTTGTTTTTCGCATCAAATATGTCAAAATTTCTCACAGGCATTGTGATGCTGGCAGATGGTGGGTTACATCTAATTTAAAGAAGGCAAAAATTTTAAA
Source organism: Dinothrombium tinctorium (assembly GCA_003675995.1). NCBI lineage: Eukaryota > Metazoa > Arthropoda > Arachnida > Trombidiformes > Trombidiidae > Dinothrombium > Dinothrombium tinctorium. Next base: position 19,320 of record NCKU01000472.1, on the reverse strand, counting down.
ATTTCAAGAGGAAAAGTTAAATCGATTTTAATTTTTTCATTTTTGATAATTTTTAAACAATAAAAAAGATTCAAAATTCTTAATTCAAATTTTTTATTGAGTAAACCACACTATAGCGTTTTGAAATCAATTTAATCAATCGATTTTATGAACCTATGAAGCGATCAGCGATCAATCCTTTGATATTTTCTTTCTCGAAAGTCACTTGAAAGAGGTAACCGGCGTTGGCTTCTTGTTTTTTCCTCTCTTCGCTCAATCCAATGTATGGGGAGGTTACAAAAAGTTGGTTTAAGTGAAGACCATCGAAGCACACCGATGTGATTCTCGACACATCATCAAAGCGAATATCTTTTAAAATTTTACCTGTTTCGGGATCAATTCGTAATACTCTTCCACCATTAAAAGACGCAACCCACAATTTGTCGAAAGCATCGACTGTCATTCCATCAGGAAATTCATTCTCATTGCTATCTTGTTTAGCGAAATCGAAAAATGTTTGTTTGTTTGAAATGATACCATCATCAATGTCATAGTCAAACAAGTAAATTTTCCTTGTCAACGAATTGACATAATACATTTTGTGGTTGTTCAATGATCACAACATACCATTCGATATGCTGATTTTATCCAAATGTTTTGTTACTTTAAAATTTCCGTCCATTGAGTATAGTGAAGCGATATCAAGAGCGCAAGTATTGGAACTGGTTTCTCTGCACATTGTGCCAACCCATAAACGTCCTTTCCTATCACATTTTCCATCATTGAATCTTGTATTTGAAATGGTTGATTCAACGCTCGCCAAAAGTTTAGCTTCTTGTGTTGACCAATTCAGCTTTAATAAATCTTTGGTTCGAGAAACAATAAAATTGTTGTCTTCACCACTCCAAGGAATAATTATCGTTACGATACCACCCAAATGAACTTTTTCAAATTTATTAGTTTCAACATCAAGTTTATAGAAATCACCAGCATGGCAATCGACAAAGTACAAGCTTTGATTGAATTCATCCCAATGGGGACCCTCTCCGAGCTCAAAAGGCCCACACACTCGTTTATATTTGTACTCACACATTTTAAAACCTTATTGCTATACCAAATAAAGCGATTCTTAATAGGTAGTGTTGATATCTACATCTGTAGATCTAGAAATAATAACAAATCAAGGAGCTTTGTAATTGGGTAGCTAAAATAATCAAAATACTGATAATTATTTAAGCACAGCGCTCGAGTGTAATTGTACTACTCTGCGCAAAATAGTCTCCGTTGTGTGCAAAGATAGGCGCAGAGAGCAACTTGTTTATTGCACAGTGTATTACTAATTTTCAAAGTCGGTTTGCTAAAAGAGAGAATTATGAGTGAGGCTTCTCTGCGTGCGGAAGAGAGTGTTTGCAGCGATCATCTTCTCTTCAGTTTGATCCGTGTTAAATGAGCGCGCGACGACGTTTGCACTGCTGTACCCTTAATTTGAGTTCGCATTCGAAAGATGGCAAACAAAACGAGAAGCTTGTGCAATGAGGTACCCTTCAAAGAGATGGCTCTGCTTTCGGATTCAAAAGTCGATAAAAGAAAATCGTTTGAAACGAAGAACGCGAACGTTCGCTGCGTTTTCAATCGATTCGCCCTTTTATTGTCGTTTGATTCGAAAAGCCGAAAGACAAAATGAAGCGTCGATTGTTTGTGATGCGACACGCCGAACGAATGGACGTCACTTTCGGCAATTGGATTTCGAATTGTTTCGACGAGAATTGCGAATATCGGCGTTACGATCTCAATCAACCGGCATCAATCCCCGTTCGCGAACACCCGCAAACATACTTTAAAGATTCGCCGCTCACTACAATGGGCTTATATCAATCCACACTGATCGGAGAGTCAATGCGAAATTCGAATGTTACTTTTAAACATGTCTATTGTTCGCCGGCAATCAGATGTATTCAAACGTGTGCGAATGTACTGAAAGCACTTGGTTTAAGCGATTTGCCGATTAACATTGAATACGGTCTGTTCGAGTGGATGGGTTGGTATCATGATATGCGGCCCCAATGGATGAGCTTAGAGCAGTTACGTTCAAACGGTTTCAATGTGAATTTAGATTATAAGCCAGTTATCGCGAAAGGCGAACTCGAAATAAGATTGGCAGAGACTATTGCTGGATACTATGAAAGGTCATTTTTCGTCGCGTCTTCGATTTTAAGTGAAACTGATGGCGATGTTTTATTTGTGGCTCACGCTGCCTCATTAGATGTGTGCACTCGTAAATTAGTTGGTAAAGGACCTCGACACGAACAAGAGTTTATTAGACTAATTCCGAAAATTTCCTATTGTGCAGTAATTGTAGCCGAAGAAAGTGATGATAGCTGGATCCTTGCTGAACCACCCATGTGTTCTCTGACCCAGTCAACTAATTTACGTTATGACTGGAAATTCCTAGTTTAATAGTTAGCTTAGCAACTGCGATTAGATTTCAATTCGATATTTATAAATTATTTATTTATAGATTTTTCCAATTTATTAATTTAATTTTTTATTTATTAAGTCACTCGAAAAATGCAATATTCGCTTCAGGATAAATCAAAGAATTTATTCAATTATGAAACCGATTGAACGCTGTGATGCATTGTGAAAAGGATGTTCAAGTTTATGAAATTTATAAAATTTCTATTTACTGTTTTATTGAAACATTGCGTAAAACAAGAAATTAAAAATCGCAATAAAAGATGATCCAATATGTATCACCATCGCGGATGTGAGATAATCACTTTTCGAGCAGCAAATACCAAGAACAGGACTATTTTTAAGTATGCAATTAACAGCTGACAGCAGCCACTAAAAAGTAATTACCGTAAACCAATTAATAAATTTGAGTATTGTTAGCTTTCTTACAATTATATAAAGTGTTGAGCCTTCATAAGTAAATTTCCAGTGACGAAAACGATCGAAGAGATATTTATGGAAGTATTTGATTGCAAAACCAACAGCGAGGATCGAAATTAGTGATGAAATAAGTGCGTATTTATATTCGTACTTAATTCTTTTTTGAGCGTTGAATAATGTGAGCGACGAGCTTACTGTGAATAGTAGAAAAATTGTGTAGATTAGAGGCTCGCGATCGACTGTGGCGTAACCGACGAGAAACATTGAATTAATGAGGACGAGAATGAAGAAAAGTACGAGTGTTCGTTTACTTTTTCCCATCAAGAGATCGGGAATTTTCACTTCCTCACTTATTTTTCTTCCGCCAACAAAAAATACACAATTCGCGATGAGTGTCAATAGTCTGTAGAATAAAACAATATATCAACTCGATATCAAAATCTACATCCCTTCACATCGAAAGCACACAATTTTTATCGATATTATTTATCAATTACTTCATATCATTGATGATTTCCTCTTTGGCTATTCAGTTTAACTGACCCATTACACTACAAATTATTCAAATTTTAATATAACGTTTAATGTTTTTTCATTTCAATGAAAAATTATATTAAAAGAGTGAATTTTAGAATGAATCGATCAAAAGTTCAAATATTTATTTTAAATATGCCTAAATATATATGATATTGAATATTAAAATCTCTCTTAAACTCCCGCTATCTTTAAAACAAAATCTTCAAATTTATTTTTCGTTTAAATACCGGAACCAATTTTAGAATAAGGAAGAATGCACACAGCTTCAGTCACATTACTTTGAATATCGCTACGATTCAAAAGCCGACTTGAATATGCACTTTTCTTGAATAGACGAGCTTCATTTGCTTGTACTATTTCATAATATAAGAACTATTACTGTTTTCTTCGTATTCTGAGCAAAAACCATTTCTTATCTAAGTAATTAATCTATGCTTGTTCTTTAGAAAGCACTTTTCATGAAAAGCAAAAAATGCGAAACGTTAAAATTAGAAAAGAGTAACATCCTTGTTTGGTAAACTTTTTTGTTTCGCCTTCACTTTAAAATAAACTTTCAAGCAAAGCTTTTTCAATTCTTGAATGCTCATGTATGGTATGAAATAAAGCTAAATCACAAGCAAAGTGTGAAATGCATTTTCTATGTGCAACAAGCAGCCTTCTGTTAAAAAACTTTCTCTACTCACAACAAAAGTCTTAATTTGAAGGTTAAATTTCGGATTCACGCACTTCAAAAAGCTGGATATTTAAATTTGAATTTTTGTGACGTTAATTGAGATAAATTCGATTTCATGGAAACTTACGCGTATAAAAAAGTTGAAAACCAACGATCTTTTGGGAACTTTTGATGACCATAACACCTAGATTTGAATACAAATTAAGTAAGAAGATACGTACGATGATAACTAATTTACATTTCGCAACTCACATTATTGCCAGTGTCATTCCGTGAGTTAATGAAATAGTAAAAAAGAGCTTCAACAAAAATTCTGAAAATTGGTGAAATAAATGTTAATCAAGCCAAATTTTAATCGTTTCCTCTCACTTCTTGTAATATCTTCTTCTGGTGAACTTTCCTCACGATTGCTTTCATCGTTTTTCGCGGATTTTTCGTCATCCTTTTTTACCACATTATCTGTCACATCTGATTCTCTTTGTCCACTTTCTCTTTGTTCAACAGCAATCGTCGCACTCTCATCTGTACTCACACCATTCGCCGGATGGTTAGCATTCGCTTCATTCGGGTGATTCATTTTAATCGTTATGTTGCAATTCTCCTTTGAAAGAATTTTAAGCGCTGCCGTAACCGCTGCTTTGTCCACTTCATTTGGAAATTGAATGGTTTCGATCGTTTCGTTAAGCATCAATAGCTGAGCTTTAGTTTTAAATCCATTTGAAATCAGCGTAGAAACGGTTTCATCGGTTAAATGAAGTGATTTCGCCCAATTGTATGTAAAACAATCTCGAGTTGCGCTCACTCTCATCCTGCTATTCGCACTGATGCCATCCTCAAAGCAAAATAATCAAATGCGAACAATTCCGAAGCGATTACAAACACTAAATATTTACTTGTTTGAAACGCATTTTTCAACGAAAAAAGACAATGACACAAAAAATCATTTCGTGTTTTAGGTGAGTGTGTTAACAGAAACCTTGTTTACGCATACTTGATTCTAAATCAAGGTTCATATAATTTTCGGTTCTATTTTACCGCCAGTTTTCTTGCCATTTGTCCGCTTTCACGTAAATTTTTTTCGATTTCAATTATATCAGTTGTTTAAACATTCTTCGTTTGACCTTCTACGAAAATTATTCGCAAAGTGAATCAAAGCGAAAGATTTGATTTAGAAACAACTTTAAAAAGATAAATTTTAGATTTATTTTAGTATGAATATGAAAAGTAACTGAACTGACTATATTAGCTGTTTTGCGCTTTATAATTTTTTTAGAGTAAATTTTTGAAATGTTTACTCGATAATAGTTTTGAAGTTGAACCAAAATTTATCTTATAATCAATAATTTTTTCACAATTCTAACCGAATTAATGAAAAATAATGAAAAATTGACTATTGTTCACGCATTGTCGCATGAATGTTTTTATTATTTCTAATGAAAAGCACGAATGGATTACACGAATCGATTATCGCTCACAAACAATGAACAATTTCAGCTTACCTTATAATTCAAGTTAAATTGAATTTATAAAAATGTCAAGTTTTGAAGCAATTTACTCAAAAATTAGTTTTATCATTAATGAAAAGTAAAATAAAATTTCTTTACGCGCTCTTTCATTTCATTTTAAATTTTTCCTCTTCATTTTCAACCTTTTCTCTCTCCATTTCACGCTTTACCGCCAAATTATGCAACGAATCGCAAAACGTATCTTTTGTTGGTGTACACTCATGGGCTACATATAACCCTTCTCCACAAAGCGAACAAATGTCACAATAATTCTTATAAGAACTGTGCATGGAATATGTTCCTGCTGGACAAGGCACACAGTGATCGTTCTTTATATTACATTCTTTGATGGCACGAAATCCTGGTGGACACGGGTTGCATCTGATATTTTGTGAAAGAAGAAGATGGTGATGATGCCGAGTGCGATGCTTATGATTTCGTCGATTTAATGCGTCGAAAAGTGTAGGCAATCGAAATGATGATTCTTCAGTATTTGTCGGCTAAAAGCGACAAAAGTCTATCACTTACTCTAATTTTAAGGCTCTGCTTATTGCACTAGCTGAATTTCATCGATTAATTATACTTGAGCTTACCTTTAATTCAGAACATGAAATTTTTAAATCAATATTAAACACAAAGAAAGAGAATAAAATTAAATTCATTGTGACAATTGTGAATTTTTCATTGAGATAATTTTTCCGCAATTTTTTGTTCGCTCGATGACAAAAAACAATTTACTCGCACAGAAACGCATGAATAGTTCTGATCATTTCGTAATAAATTATTTTGCAAATGGTGTAACTAATATTCACATATTAAACACTTATCTGTATCGCAAATCGCTGTAAGTAAAGTAAGTTCATATGGCACGCATCTCAAGCGAACTTATACACTTGACTAAATGCTTACACTCGCATCACTGTGTGAACAATTGCTGCGATACACACTTTTTAGAATTCGTCGAAAATAATCGCGTTTTCGAATGAAGTGCAAATTAACTGCCAGTCGTTACAGCGATGAATATAATGTAATTTTAAATCGAGGTAAGCATTATCTACTTTGATTCAGGGCACGTAATCATCGTTTTTTCGACGAAGCTTTCGAGTAACAGACAATAATTGTAGTGAAAAGATTAAATTGTTTGCTCAGTTTGAGACAAACTTTAATTTATCTTTTTAAACACGAAATAAATGCAAATAAGAAAAGAAAAGCTCGAATTTAAAATGCTAAACAAGATGGAAAGTACGTTCATAAGAGCGAGTTAACATTTTTGTTACTTAAAATGATAATTGTATGTCGTTTTGTTTTGTCTCTTTTTAAATAACTTTTTTTAGGTAGCCATTTGTCTCAAAAAAATTTTTCAAAACATTTTTCTATCTTCTTTGAGAACTTGTTATTGCTTTTACAAGTTTAATATGAAAATCATTACGTGATTCGACTTCAATTACAAAATTATTTCATGCAAACTTTACATTATCTCGAAAAGGTGTGAGTTTTTTATTAAAATGTATAATTCGCAGTAATTTTAGAATGAATGATTAAATTTTCGATGATAGTAAAGCGAGATTTTTTGCGAATGGATATTTTAATTGCTTTATAGTAGCAAAAATATCATTTTGTATTTTATTTCTCATTTATATAAGTTCAATTGTTTTTTCTCTTGAAATAGTTTTGGAAAGTTTTGCGAATGTCGCTTCAGGATGAGAAGAAAGTGAGTTGACTTCGTATGTTGCGTTTATTTTCTAAAAGTAAGCTTTGTTTTACTCGTACTGCACCTCTTTACCTTCTGGGCGAACTTTTCTCAGAGCTTTTCATTTCAAATGTAAAGATGAAAAGTATTTATCATATTCTAAAAAAAAAACAAAATGAAAAAGTAAGTCATGAAAAATCAAATCCTTTCATCGTAATTCTCATTTTAAGTAGTTTTCTGGTTAATTTTTAATAAATTACTTACATAATACTTAGTCTCTTCTGTATCTAAAACACTTGTTCTATTCGTTTTGAGAGTTATGGACTTCGCTTATTTTCACGCACAAGAATCTTTGTCAAAAATGAGTAAATTAGTGATTTACGATTTTTCAATCGAGGATCTGATTCTTAACTGATATTTAATAGAAAGAAATAAGCAACAAAGGCAAGTTTTTCGCCAATTAAAGTTGGCAGTAAAACTTTTAATTGAAGCAAAAGCTTCAGTAAAGAAAAAAATTAATATTATGGATTAAGTGATACCTGCTCAATTCGGTCTATGCTAAGGACGCAATTTCCTTCACGGACATTGAATCCAATGATGCTTATTTTAACATCTTTAGAACAATTTCTTAAAAAATATCCGCCATTTTAAAAGAAAAAAATAAAATTTTCAATAAATTGGTCCAGCTACCCATAAACCTAAACGTATGAATGGTAAATTAAAAATTGTTGCGAATAAATAATTCAAATGATTTTTTATTAATTGAGCACCAGAGGGCGGTTTTAGCCCCGCCGATTTTTAACCTTTGGTAAAGTTAAAGTTAAAGTTAACTGATTAATTAAAAAAATTAAATCAAATATGGACAAATTGAATAAAAAAAAGATTAAAAACTGCTGTTTTCCCTCTATCAAAGATTTTTTAGATAGAATAACTGAAATATGTGTGAAAAAGTATGCTTTCTCAGGTAATTCGCCGCAAGGAGAATGGTGCGGCTCATATAGAAAAAACTGCTGTCAAAATGCATCGCGGAAATCAAGCTAATCGTTAAGTGCAATATTAACATTGTTTGACTCTAAATATCTTTGTTATTTAAAGAAACATGCATTGCATTTTAAATCACAAAACTTGTAGATCAATAAGTTCTAGCGCGATATATTGTAGCCTTGTGCCGTCGTTTTTAATTAATTAATCAGTTAATTAAATTGAAGTAATGATTAATGCAAATAATTTTGAAAACTGCCTTTATCTCTTGTTACTTCCAAAAATTAATTAATTTATGAATCTATCCAACGCTTTTCATTTTATTTTTATTCAAATTTAATAAGGGAAAATTTTTATTTTTAAAACTTCATAAAAACTTCTTTGGTAAAAGTAAATTAAGTTCATATACTAAAGTAATTTTCCGCGTTATTATATAGAGAAGAGTTTATTCCATTATTCAAATAAAATGCTTTTTAGAGTGATAAGATATTAAGTGCTCGATCCTGCACAAACATTCTTTTCGAAACTGTATATCAAAAATGAAACTTTCATTTTTCTACAAGGAAAAATTTCATTTGCCCACGTTTTCGGGATTTAAAATCGATGATCTGTGAACATTTGAACATTCAAAATCTAATCAAATTTTCTTTCATTTTTTACGTTTGAAAAGTCTTCAAAGCGATAAACGTAAACACTAATAGAAAAAAGAAAAGCTGATTTTCAGAAATAACTGAAAAACTATGTACAATTTGCACCACGAATTTGTTTCGCTCTTTTAAGTGTGGGAGGCAGTTTGAACGAAACTTTGCTTACCAAATTATCGTAAAATTGTCAAAGCCTCAAAGAGTAAAACAGACTTTCATTTAAAGTTTCAAAATTGACGATCAAATCATATTTTGAAAGGAATGGATTATTGGCTAAACGTTACACTCCCACGTTCTCATTTGATGCATGTCGTAAAATATTTACGTAGATTGTTATATCTTCACACTTCTGCTTGCGAGGTAGCTGTTTCTTTTGAGAATCTGTTTTTTTTTCTCATATTAGTACTCTAATATAATTGAACGTGTTTGAATGACATTATTGGATTTAGTCTTGTTACCGATTTTTTACTACTGAGAGTCAAAATTTTTAATGACATCTGAAGTGAGAAATTGAATTTTGAAACTTTTTTCAAAAAATTTTATATAAAAGTGAAAAAGCAAGAAAACAAAAATAGAAATAAATTGTAATATGCTTTCGAAAATTTCTAAATCTTTTTAAAGAGAGAAAGATCAATTCAAAATATTGATTGCAAAAAAGATTGTTCATTTTATTTTCTATCATTGCACTTTTTTAACGTGACCCCACTTTAACGAAACAAAAATTTAAAACAAAAAACATTTTCTAATGTAATAACTGAAAACGAGAAACTAGAAGGATTTGAAAGCTCAAATAGATTTTACTATAAGCTATGAATTGCTTGATTAGTTCATGCTCTCAAAACCTCCCTTTCACTGCACACTCTCTTCACTGAAAATGAAAGCATTCCACGCACTTTAACATTATTTTTGCATTATCAACTTTTACAGTATTTTAAATCAACCTTTTCAATAAAAATTTTCTTCTGGTAGTTTGTTTCGCTGCACTAGAAATGCTATTTGTCAATAAATAATCTGATGAAATTAATTATCATACAATCTCGGAAATAATAATTTTCCTCCGTGAATTGTTAAAATTAAGAATACGTAAGTCTAGCGTTCGACTTCAAAAGTACGAATCTTTAAGTGTAGGATGTAGGAAGTAGGATGAGACTTTTATCTATGCAATTTAAGTTTATACATTGTAAATATCAAAGAAATTGATGCGCTTATTGAAAACAAGGAATGAAAATGAATGAAAATCAAGCACAGTTATCAATTTTGTTTAGATTTTGGCGTGCACTCTCGCCATAGTGCAAGCGATATCACCAACAATCATCATGCAAAGATTTACGCACATAACTCTGCACTTTCGCCCTTTGCAGCACAGCAAAGGATGACCACATCGGCTATTACCAATGCGATAGCAATCACTTATGTGTAAAAACCGCATGTAAAATGCATATTTGGCTCTTTCGCTGACGTGCAATTTTCTCGCTTTAAAACGCATTTGGTACTCGTGTTTTGTCAATAATAAAGTGTTCGTCTAACTCTAAAATTCCGTTGCGCCTTCATCGGAGCTAAATTATTGTGATGACAAGGCCCAATCGTCACACAATAAAGAGGTTTCAGTATATTCGAATGAAGATGAATAGCAAATGTGTGTTTAATTGAGTGAAAAATAGTTTTTCAATTTTTTTCACGTGACGATTTCATTACAAGTCAATTAAATTGTTTTTGTGTTAGTTAGAGCAAAAAGAATTTAGAAAGAATTCTTAAATAAATAATTTTTAAAATGTCGGAAGCAAAATAAAAACTTCAACATTATTCTAACTTCGATTCTTTGGACATGAAGTGAGTAAGTTTAGTTCAACAGCTTCATTATTGTTTCAGAAAATGTATTGCCGGTATGCAGTTTGTTTGCTCGCCGTTCGAACGTTGATCAGAGAATTGAACACAGTTTTTCGTGCTTTCTTATCACATTTAAAAGCCATTGCAAGCAATTGAATTTCGACGCAAAGTGAAATGTTCATTTTATTTATAAAGAATTCACGAATTCGTTTTATTTTTTCAAAACTCACTTTACAAATGTGGAATTAATGTGTGCAAATAATAAGTGAATTCAATGCGACTTGTTTTGTATTGTAAAATAATACACTAGTTATCGTTTGTTTGTTAAACGACAATTCTGAGCAATCATCAACCCTTTCCATTCAATCTCATCGTTTTTCCGATGTCATCAATGGTAAGGTAAGAATTTATTTGCATTTTTAACATTCATCGCTTTTGATGTTGTTTATTTATAAAATGAAGTTTTATTTTAAATTGATAAGCGCACGCTTAGCTTGCGCCTCTCCATCAATTATCGCTGGCACAAACATTTTTTCTGAAATTGTATGCGTGCGAATTTGTTTAATTTTTAATAAATAAAAAGTTTACAATTTACACTCTTAAGCGTATCCATTTTTAACATCTCTTCATCATTCGTCGCTGGTCCAAAATTTTTTCCGAGATTTAATATTACTTATTGAATATTTCTTTCATTTTAACTCTCAACGGGCATACATTTGACATGTAACGTGCTAAAGCAAATAAATTCAATTCAATTCAACTCAATTTCACCAATTTTAATCAGCTTTGCTTTATAAAAAGCTCTTTTGATGAATTTAATATTGAGAGCTTATCAAAATATTTAGTTAATAAATAAAAAATATTTTTATTTTGACAATTTACATAAAATAACTAAAAAATCAGATAGATAGAATATAACATACAAAATTTACATTGCCAAAAAGCAAACCTGATGAAAATAAAGTTGTTCGTAGGTAGGATTAATAACCAAATTTTTTGTCGTAAAGTTTGCACTTGAATAAAATTTTTTACGAGCGTGCCTGCACAAAAGAGTATGAATTTATTCATAACGCATTTAATTCTCAATTAAGGCAAACTTATGTCAAAAACTTGGAAAATATTCCAATGGTTAATTTATAAAAGTCTTTGAACTCTTACCCATTAAGTAAGTTCTTCGAATCCTGCTAATTATTTTGCAATTTTGTATTCAAGTTAAAAAATTTTCCATTAAAAACGTTACTTGCGGATTAAGTTTTCGAATTTTATAATCTTTTCATGCGAGTTTTTCATCAAAATTTCGTTTTCAATTTTTATTTTTAAGCTATTTTATCAAATTTTGACATAATCTTTTATATCTTTATGCGAATACTTTGGTAATGCAATCAATTATCACTAGATATGAACATTTGTGAGATTTAATAATTCAAAATCATGGAATTAAATAGATTTTTAAAAATAATCATCATTTCGATTAAAATTATGCGATGTATTTATGTGCTCTAGAAATCATACATTTTTAACATACAAATTTTGCAAATTTTTAATCAATTCGTGAAAATGAGTTGTAATGCATAATACACTTTGAAGTGTTTTCTGGGATAAATTATTAAATTAAAATAATTAAATTATTCTTATCCTTTTTATTTTTAGAATTAACTTATATTTAGAAAATGACTCAACCAGTTCACTCGAATTAAAGTAGCAAAAATTGTAATAGTCATCTTAATCATTGTCATCATTTACAAATCTTTCTTAAGTTTTCTTCTTTTTAACTTATTATCTCACAAGATGCTTTATGACTATAGATGTGTTTTTCAGCGTAAAAAGTAGACATTTTTCGGGCCGACTTTCGGTTCAAAGAGAGGCTTTTTTCGGCTTGATTTCGACTAAGTTTTTTATTCCAAAAAGCGATTAAATTGAATTGCATTGAGTTTTTCACTCTTACCACATGAGAGATGATGACGACGATCTAATTATATGCTTTCATAAGAGTAACATGATCTGTCAAAATCTATTGTCGCTAATGGATCAAATAAAAGTTTTCTTCTCATTTCTTAATCAATTGTCTTGGTGATTTTTAACAAATCAGGGTTTTTAAACAAATATTTTTTGAACTTCTCTAAAAATTCTTCGTCCTATTTGTTTTTTAGCTTTCTCGATCATATCAATTTATTGGTCAAATGAAAGTGCTTTAGTCTAAAGCTCATATGTAATTAATGAAAGAAAGCAGAATTCTTTAATTTCAATTAACTCTTTCTTTTCATATATTTCTCTAAAAAGCTTTTAAATTTCTAATCGTTTACTTTAGAGAAAGGAATATTTGCAGCGGCAAATGCTTCTGCCTGATAAAAACATTTATCTTCCAACATTACAATGCCACTCAAAAAAATAGTTAGGTCCTGTTTTTTTGTTGTCTTCTTGAATCATTGAATTTAGAAGCTTCTTCATTGTATCGTCATCGTTTCTAATAATAAGTTAATTTTTTCTGAATTTGAGCATTACTAGAAATCATTACTCAAATCTATTTCTAAAGAAATTCAATTATATTTTCCGCCTCTTTATATTTTTGTGAGAGTCGATTTTAAATGTGAAAGCCAATAAATTTTTTTTTTCATTTTTTTTAATCTGAGCTTTTAAACTTTTAACTCATTCGTTAAACACATTTTACAATATCATAGACTTTTCCTGAATCAAGATTTAAATTGAAAAAGAAAATTATTGGCATTGAAATACACATCGAGTTGCATGTAAACGATATTTAAATAAAATTTTCCAATTTTAAGGCTTTATAGAGCTAAAACATAAAATTAATATAAACAAAAACATTTATATTAAAAATTCTATAGTTGAGTAAGTTGAAAATATTTATTTTTAAAGTGAAAGAGCCTTTAGGCTTCAAAAAAAGAATAAACTTTATAGGTTAAAAAGGCTTCGCGTTTTGATCTCGAACATGTGCAGTCCCGTTTATTTCTATAGGATAAACAGTGAGCCACTATCGTGAGTTAATATGCTTTTCTCAATTTCTTAAAGCAACTTTAAATATATCAAGATTTTTTAATTTCGGAAATACGATTATATTTTGCTTTGAAATATTGCTGCGAAAAATATATTCAAATCTAATTCAACGTAACACTAGAGAATAAATGCATGAAAATTTTTTATTGGAATTAAAATTGAATTTGATTTGAAATTCAGAATAAAGATGATAGAAAACAACTGAACAAAATTTCTAGCTGCTTTCTGGTAAGAAATCTATTATATTACATTTAAAATTGTTTAAAACAGAACAAAATCGCACATTTGAATATTAGCACACGATTAAAGTAAAAAACAAAGCCACCTAATATTTGTTATTATTGTTTATTATTCTTTAAACAATTTCTTATTTTTCATGTGACTTCACAAAAATTTAGGCTTTAATTTTTTTCTATAATAATACGAATTGAAATTTTCTAAAATAAAACAGAAATAAAAGTTACATCAAACTTCTTAACCTCTTGATCCTGAAAACAGTTCCTTAAATTCTTGATCGCTGTATTTGATATGACCATTTCTTTTCACTTTTCTCTGATATCGGATTGGAGTGGACACATAGGGAATGCCATAGAAAACGCCGATTATATTTTCTCTTTTCGGTGAAGATTTTGCTTCCATAATTATCGCTTCATTGAATCTAAAAAATATCAAGCAAACAAAAAATTTTATTTTAAATTAAAAACTTGAAATAAAATTCTTTAAAATTAAAATTAAATACCTTTCTTCTTGCGAGATTGGCTTTTGTCGCGAGTCGAAATTGTTAAGATTCTTTAAGAACAATGCGTTAACACTAAACAAAGTTGTAATTAACAAAACAGTAAGGAGTGCGAATTTAAGCATAGTTTCCATTACGATGATTAGCTTCTCAATAAGAACTAAGAACTGCGATCGAGTATGATCAAATGATCTTTTCTCTGTTTCGTTACCTTTTTATCTGATTTTTTATGTATCGTTATGCGCAAGATTTTCCGCATTTTCAATTATGATGTTTACCATTTTGAAAGGAGGAGGAGGAATGGAAAACGCTTGAAAATATTTCTTAACGAAGATGAATCAAATATTCAAACTCAATATTCTCTGTCTAGAAAAAAATTATTCACATTTGAAACAAAAACAATTCATTCACTTTTTAATTTGAATCTTTTGTTGATTAATAACGTTTTTAATGGAAAATGCTGACTTTTCACGTACATCTTACGTGCATATAAACACGAAACTAAAAATTAATTTTTTTAAGTAATATGAAAAATGTGTCTTTGCTTCATATCAGATGTTGTCATCATTGGCATTTATTCAATCCAGACATGGATTTTCCGTTTTAAGTAACGTCTTGTAAAGTCCCACAATAGTTATAGGGTTGTAAAATTATTCGTTTTCAAAAAATTTATAAAATCCCATTTTAACATTTCATTTTATTTAATCATTTTGAATTGATTCTTGATTGAGATTTTTGAAAAAAACTCAATGAAGCTGATTGGCAATATTTAAAAGCAGTTCAATTGTGATTGAAAAATATTTGTAAATAGAAAAGTTAATTGAAAATTTATCAAGATTTTAGTTCACCATTCCTTCAAAAAACACTCGATTGAATGAGAGAAATTTAATGACCAGCTACACAATATTCGTTTCTAATGGGAACTTCATTTGATAAGAATCATTATGAAATCGATTTAAATTTTGCAATTTTAACAGCATTTTTTTAACTGTTTTACAAAAAAAATTGAGGTCTCTTGGTGAGTAAGAGTCGGAGACTTTGACACAAAATACTTATTTGTTATTATCAAAAAGCTTCATTTTATATGAAAAATTAAAAATGTCTGGTTAGATCAATTAGCTCGTATACACTACACTGAATTCCGCAAAATGTGAACAATGCAAATAAAGAATTCATTCAGTTATTATTTCGAATGTACACTTATAAATGTGTCTCAAAGTTTTAGGAAAAAGTTTTTTAAAGTTTAAATAAGCACTTCAAAACACACTGACAATCAAGAACAATGACTATTAAATAAATTTACTTACATAACATAGCACTTGAATAGTATTTTCATTTAAAACGAACCCGATAAAAATCGGTTATCATGTTAGTCCACAATCGAAAAAATATTTTTTTCATAGACTTAATTATAAACTACTGTCAAGCGAATCTGTCGCGCTTTTGATTTTGCTCACAGTCTCTATTTACGTACTGTTTCATTGAAATCTGGATCGGACTAAAAATTAGTTTACTTGTTAGCATTAAATCAAGGTTGAAACAGCGGTAAACATCGATGGAAATTTACATACTAAAATTGTTTTTGAGGGAAAGAAGTTGATATTTCATACATATTTCACAATAAAAGTTTGTCGAAGAAAATCTTTTGATTCTTTGCACTATTTCGTTTCTTTTCATAATATGTGAAAAAGTTGCTTTTATCCTATGCTATGCATGCTTGCCAAAACACCATATGAAGATTTACACGCGTAAATCATCGTACTTCGCCCTTTGCGACTGAAGAAAACGATCTCCAATGCAATAGCAATACTTGTTTATAAGAACACTATGTGCAATGCACATTGGAGCTTTTTGCGAAACACTGCATTTTCACAACTTTACTCGTTACTTCTCTCTGAATGAGCTCGGCACAACCTCGTGCCTCACTTAAGTGTGTCGCCCACTTACATCAGAGTGTTTTCATTGCTGTCTATCTACTTTGTTAAAATTATTTTTTTCTCATTTATCTCGACAAACGCATTGTGTACTTATGTCATCTTGTAAATAATAAAGTCTCGATTTTAACTCGAAAATGCATTGCACACCAATCGAACCTCAATTCTTGTGAAGCTAAGGCCCGAGTCGTCACAAATCAAACACCATTAGCAGTGTTAGAGGATAGACACAGAAACGGAAAACTTGAATCCGTTCTGTTTACCGAAAATCCCGAAGGGTTCGGAAAAAGAACTTATTCCTTTTTACCGAAAACTCACTTAACCCTTAAAATCGTCTTCCATAGCTGCAGCAAGCTTACAAATTCTGAATCTAATATAAAGCCACATTCATAATGTCTAATAGAGCAAAAATTGCTAAAGAACCCATCGCGTTTTGGAAGGAAAAAAATAAATGCACCTTTTGTTCGAACAATCTATAACATATATACTTAAGTTAACATAGATCGGTATTTATCTTTTCATAAACCTATCTATATAAATTATTAGATCTTAAATTTAGCAGTTTTTAAAAACACCCTACATTATCCATTTCTTTCAAGAGCAACTTTTTTTTACTTAACTTACAACTAACCTTACCAGCGAGCGAAAATATTAAATAAAAAAGAGAATACTTGAGTCAATCTTTATTCATAAAACGAAAGATAAAATTTTAATCAAGATGATGGTAAAAAGGTGCCCGATTTTCGGATTCATGCTCTGCGCGAGTAATTGTGGTCATTGTTTGCTGTTCTGCATTATTGTTTCCTGATGATGGTCAAAGTTTTGACCGAAACATGTAAAAAACTTAATATTCTATTAATATTATTATCGAAAAATTAATATTCAAAATCAAAAATAAAGATGCAAAAAGAAGTGAGCAAAATAAGAGGCCACCATTATTAATCTCATTAATTCGTCTGATATGATTAATATTTAATTTTTAGAAAATATTAATAGAATTTTTAAGCTTCAATTAATATTTAAAAATTAAAACAATTGACTGAAACATGATTCTTTTTTGCGATAGAACTTGATAACATGAAGATTATTTAAAGTATTACTGATTATTTAAAGACATTACTGATTGAAAATAGACAAAAATTATTCGACTGCAAAACTCTAATTATTTCAAAATTTAAAGCCAAAAATTTGTTTTGGCAATGTTTTAAAAAACATTTTTCATTCTTCTTTTAACTAAAACTCCTTATTTGAGGTATTAAAGAGAATAATTCAACAAAATAATGACTTACTTAACTAGACATAACATTAAAATAATTACTTTCATTCGCGAGAACAAGTCTCATAGTGAATTTAAAATTATTTTTGTCGCAAACTTTTTCGATCTCTAATTTTTTGTTTCTTCGCTTGATCTCTTGAGCTATGTAATAACTTTAATTTTATTTCATTTCTTTTGTCTCTGCGTCTAAAGTTTGTTTGTGCTTTATCAGCCATGTCTTTTACTAGACAACGTTAACTGTTGATTCTGATATATTTCATCGTTTTATCTGTAAATTGTGATCAAAAAGCTAAAATTTTGAATTTTGATTGTTACAATTTGTCATTTATTTACTATGTTTTAAAGCATTCTTTAAAAATTTTTGAGAGGAATCTTTCCAACACAAAAAAAAATATATAAACTCACTACTCACTATGGCTTCACATAAAGAATACCCTAAAATTTCTCGCATATTACTAACACAAATTTATTAACATTTTACAGGTAATTAAGTCACTTGTTTGTACAATTAAGATGTTTTAAACTAAATTAGAAGGATCATTAATTTTCCTGAAAATTTACTTTTTTTCTTTATATTTTCTCATTATTTTGAGAAAATAATTTTGTGAAAAATGCCTCAAAGAATTGATGTTTGCAAAATTTGATTCAATTCCAGGTGTAATCTTTTAAGGCTAAAATTGTTTCAGGCTATAACAATTTTTATTAGTATTTAAAATCTGATTTTTTAAATATAAAACACTTCACGTGCTTAAAACTAGTAGAATAAATAATTTCAATAAATTTTTCATGAAAATAAGCCATGTCGAGCTTTGCTCGCTAAAATAAATTTTTTGCTGTCACATCTATTTTTTAGTTTTTAGAACATAAATATCTCTTATTTTCAAAACACACTGTTAAAAATAAAAAATGTTATAAAATGCTTAAAGTTTTAATGTTTCTAAAAGCTAATTTTAGAATTTCGCCACTTTGTTATTTTCAAAACGACATCCCAAAAAGTAAAAATTAAAACTTTGCAGCCGCTTTTCGGTGCGATTGCAAAACGCCGATTTTCACATTGTGAGATGCATTTTTGAATATAACAAGTTTTTGATGCGCTCTGTACTTCGATGTGATATCTATATTTCGAATGTTGTCGACATTTTGATTACAAAAGCAATATTTAACTTTGAATCGACTTCTAAATGGATCTAAAAGTCGCAAAAACTCAAATTTTGAACAAACATTTGAAAATTTGACATTGAATACAATTCTACAGTATTATGATTCAAAAAATGGCGCTTTATTTAAGACTTGATTTTAGCGCATTCGAACATGACTCACGTGAAAATCTGAAAAATGTTCGAATTGCATTGAGAATGGCAGACGTTAAAGTCGCCGATTTCCTCAAAAAGAACGATCTTTTAGAGTTGATTCGAGTGTTTTAAATTAAGTTTGAAGATGCAGTGCTGCATTAGCACTTGTTTTTACCCAAAGAGCAAAGAATTAATGAAATAGAATTGAAAATGTTATATAAAGAAGTTATCGACTCAATGATTCCACAAATTGGCCTTCGATTATGCCTAGAGATGTTATTTTTCGGTAAAATGCCGATCTCTAATTTTAATCGGGAAATAAAGTAAGCATTTCTG
>NCKU01000471.1:26410-41188 GCA_003675995.1 Dinothrombium tinctorium | reverse complement strand
CACTATTTACATCGCGATCACTGAATGAGTTAAATGAATTGACAAAAGTGTTAATAGTTTTGAAAATTTTTTAAACAAACGCCGCCTTCTGTTAATAGTTTTAAAAACAGTGTTAAATGAATTGAAATTGGCTGTATTTCACTATGTTTCGAAGTGAGGTAAAGAAAAGCGAAAAGCAAAAACAATGCTAATACTGACACAAATTCGACAAAGACAATTGACAATATTAATTATTATAGCGACTATATCTAAAGCAATGGAAATGAAATTTTGGCCGCTTGTATCTCAAGAGAATCAAAGAGTTAGCAACTAATATTGGATCTTTACTTAACACTCATTAGATGCTATCAAAATGTATAGGTTTCAAAATGATTTCAATTTATCAACTAAATGCCTTCCCTTATTAGTTGCAAGAAGATAACATTGTTTTTATTTTATCACATCTATTTTATAAATGCAAAAGTTTTTTGAAGTCTAGACACTTATTTCATTGTATCAAAATGTATATAAAACTGGAGATATTCTTACTACGTCTACGCTTATATAAAGCAATAGTATTATCGATCATTTTAAGTTTTTAAGTGAGATCGAGAAAAAATATTATGAATTGAAAATCTCAATTGATTGGAATGCGAAGTCAAAAAAAGTGAACTAAAAATATTCGATGTAAATGCACGATGAGAAAACCAATCGTTACGAAAACATTTGTCAAATTTTAATTCAAATCTGTGTCGAGCAAAAGAAATGCACCCATAAATGTTACTTTTTTATTTTTAAAGCATATTTAATCGTAAATCAATAATTCGAAAAGTTTTAGAAATGCGAAATCTTTATTTTATTTGGTTGTGAAAATTATTGCGTCAATAGTGAAAAAAGAAAATTTTCAGACTATTATGACAAAATATAAAATTTAATGAGACCAATAGTGAGAAAGTTGTGCAGAGTGTGCGCTTCGAATAATACTTATCTAGCATGTAAAAGCTACACTGTTTGCTGAGCAATAAAAGCTAACTTGTCGCTTTCTGTTGGCAAAATATTCTTTAATGTTCCCTACTTTAATATTTTATACGAAAACTTTATTGCAAAAAGTTACTTGAATAAAAGCTAACAAAATTTGAATTGTTATCTCTCTTTGTTGCATACGTTTTTTCTTATCTCTATATAGCAATCAATTTGCATACCTTGATTTGTGGAATCTCTTCAAACAATATTTTTAAATTTAAAATATTTTACTTAAATTAAGTTTCTTCGCAATGATTATTTTGATTATAAAAAATGTAATCGTTTGATTTTTTGAATTACAAATGTTATTGCCGATTTAATATAGAATATCAAGAGAAATCAAACATTAAAATTTTACTTATTTTTAAATTCATGTAACTCAACTCATAGTTTATAACTTTAAACCCATAGTTTTAGTAATATTTTTGAAAATTTTTTCATTTTGATAATCATAAAACATGTAGATTACTTTCACAATAATAGGCGTAAATATTTCAGTATCAATAAATAAGACAGTTTTCAATTACAAAATTTTAAAATCAAAAATTTGCACAAACTTTTAAAGCTGTGACCCTTATTCACAGCCTTTTAACTTTTTATCTTTTCTGTTTCCGAACTATAAAACATAAATAATTAATATAATAAAATTACGTTTGTGATATTTTTCTATTTACTAAAAGTAATTCAATGATAAAAAATATGAAAAACAATTTTTGGGAATAAAATTGCAATTTTATATTTCAAATAATAAAACAGCCTAAAGGTTGAAAACTTTCAGAGTCTTGCTAGAATTGATGAGTAGAATTTATATTTAAACAAAAAATTTGCAAACTTCAACTTTTTTCATAGAAAAGTCGATCATTTTGTTATTATTTATTTCCCTTGCTGCCTCTTTCTGTTCCTATGCTTCTGAACTTTTATTGATCTCTCTTCAAACGCATTACTCTTATGCAAAGTTTCACAAAAATTAATTTATACCAAGCAACTGAAATCGTTCAATTTTATGAAAATTCGCCCATTGAGCTTTTCAAGAGGTACAAGCAAATTTACAAGTACAAATTCAAATTCACAAGTTTTAATTAATTTTTTAATTATCACTAATTAAAAGCAAAAAACTTTAAAAATAAGCTAAAATTTTTGACAAAATCTAAGCCGACTAAAGTGCAAAAAAACTGTTCAAAAAATTAAAAGATTTTCTTATGTAAATCTTTTTAAATTTTTTTAGTGAGAACTTGTCGAAAAACAAAACTAAAATTTTTGAAAGAATTTCGTAAAGCTGCTTATTATTTGAAATGTGAACAGCTAACCTGACCTATCTACGTTGTGTGGGTTTAATGTAGAATTCGATTTTGGCTGTCGGTTATTTAATTACAGGATTCAATCTACACACTTGTGCCATTTGTGTGATAAACGAAATTGAATTTACGCAAAAGTGAATCAATTTAAAATTAAAAATTTTTTTTATTTGAAATGAAGAAATGCCAAATGGAGCGCTTTATTACATTAATTCAAGCTGTGGTGAAAGTTTGCGTGAAAAAGCCTCGTGAGTTGCTTTCAGCGCAATATAATAAAGTAAATAAAACTTTTAATGTTTTGCGAGTGAGCAAATCGATAGACAAAATTGTTACATTAAATGTTGCAGCGAAGATGGGTATCTTGGAGATATAATCGCAACTTCATAATTAAACACACGCTGTGTAACGTCGTTTAAAATGCTTTATATGCATGTAAAGCACGAAACGAGTAACATTGTATTCATTTGTTCTACATTTGCATTTATGCACACTATGAACCGAGCGGAATGGTTTCGCATCGCATAATTTAAAAAAAGCTTTAATTACTTGCTTCAATCTAAGTGAGAAATTATTCAATTAATTTGCAATCGTTGAAAAAGATAGAAAAGATAGGTACGCGTGAAAAAGCAAAACCAATAAATTAAGAGAAGAGGATGTGTTAATTTGAATTAAGCTTGAAAAGAGAAACAATTAATCGATAAGCATTCTGCATGCTCTATAGATCTTTCTACATAAATTTCTTTCGACAAACAGAGTTACACAAATTTTTGCTTTTGCTTTTTCTAGCTTTAGTATATATTCCATAAATATAAAATTAGGGTCGCAATAATTGTAATTGCGAGCTCGGATGCAATAGATTGTATATTTTAGTTTTCTTTTTAATTTTTAATCTAAAATGTAGTTTGTAGCAATAAATTTTTAAATGAATACAAGTAAAAGAAACGATAAAGCGAAGTTAGAGGCGCACAATTGAAAATGACAAAAACAAGTAATAGAGCGTAAAGAAGTGAAAATTGTGATTCGAATTAAAAAATCTATTCCTACTCATAAATTGAAGAAACTAGCACTTGAAATGGGTTTCGGATAAATTCTATCCGCCCAAAATCGACCCAAAATTCCATCTGTGTGGGTGGGCTTTAGGAAAACTCAAATTTTTAGCTCTCATTCGCCCGAATGCCCAAAATCAAACAAGCACCCAAAACTTATACAACAAAGAAAGTACAAATGTCTAATTTAAGCTTTGCCTCTCGCGAACTACACATCGGGCTTTTATGAAAGCAGACAAAAGTTCTAAGTGATCTCAAATCTTGAGTTTTAATTGAAAATTTATTAAGTAAACGGTGCATCACACAATGTGTTTACATTGTTAGATTTACTCTTTCTTCCAAATCTGTTGAATTATTTTGCTTTTCTTGTTTTGTACCAATTGTAATTGAATTGAAGCACAAAACTCCAAATGAATATCTTATTACACCAGTGCTCATTCCTTTGGAATTCATTTTGGTGAAAAATGAAGACAAGGCAAGCAAAAGTCGTATAAAGGTTAGCGGTGCTCATTAGACGCAAAATTAGTTAGAACTAAAATGAAATTAGGTCATAGTTTAATTTTGTATTTTTCCCAAAACGGCCACAATTTTTTTCTAATACAGTGATATAAAAATATGAAAAATATGAATTTATAGACTCATTTAAAAACGCGTAAGCGTTATAAACGAGTTAATGTTTACTCTTCACTATGTAAAAGGTAAAAGGCAATCGCTATGACAAATTACTTTTCGTCGCTACTTGTCAATTCGCACTACACAAGTCATTTGAAATATTAATTTTTATTTCTTTCTTCAGCATTTTAAGAAGCATAAATAAAAACAGAAATAAGAGTTACTGAATTGACCTTACAAGGAGAGGTCCAATTGCTTTCTTAATAAATGATGTGTCCTTTTACAAACAAAAATAGTATTAAGTAATAGTTAATAGCCATGAGGAATAATGACTCTAATCAGCGCAACAATCAAAGCCAAAAGCACTAATTAACACAGACATTTTGATAAAAAAAAATTTGTAAATGATTTTGCTAATTGACCAATTTTTTTACATGCACGTAAATTTTCATATAGAAATATTCTGGACTTTCGGACAAAATGCGCATCAAATAAAGAAAAAAAGCATAAAATGTTTTTGATATGAAAATTTACGAACATGTAAAAAATTTGTCAATTTGCAAAAATATTTACAAAATTTTTAATATGGAAATGTCCATGTTAATAAATGCTTTTTGTTTCGATTGTTACACTATTTACTAGGAGCCCCTTCGAATGTTTCCAGAGCTTTTCTTTCAAAAGTTTGTAACAACAAAAATACAAATGCGGCATTAAAGGTTCCACAATCTTTTTATGCACATAATACCCGTGCGAAGTTATATTCACGTGCGAACTTTATAATTAAGTCTATGGAGAAAATTTTTGTTTTCAATGCTACTTGCGGTTAATTTCTCCGATTTTAATCGAATTTGTCATTTTGAAAGCTTTTTTGATGAACTTTATTTCGATAGCTTGTTGAATTATTTAGTTGATAAATAACAAATTTGTTTATTTTGACAAATTTACACAAAATATCTGATAGAAAATTAGGTAGAAATAAAGTTTAAAAAACTCACATCATAAAAAGAAAATCTGATAAAAATTCGTAAAATCGATCAATAGTAGCATTAAAAACAAAATTTTTGCCCATAAACTTAATTATAAAGTTCGCACGTGGATATAACATCGCACGAGCATTATTTGAACAAAAGGACTGTGGATCCTTTAATGCCGCATTTGTATCTTTTTTTATGGCAAACTTTTGAAAGCTCTTGAACCATTCGAATGGGTTCCTTATTAGAGTCATTCTTCCTCATGGCTACAAACTATTTTTTGACGCTATTTTGTGTTTATTAAATATAAAAGTTAGCGTGAAGACTGATTCTAAAGAATCTCGTAAAAATATTCTTTATATAAGTGTGTGTACTCCATAGACTTAATGTTATATTTTGAAATTCATTCACTCATTGCGCGTGAACTAGGGCCTTTTTTAAAAAATTAAACATTTTTATTTATTGTTCATATACATTATTATATAAGAAAATTAATTAGTTTTTAATTTTATTTCTGTTGAATAGACATTATACGGTTTTAAATTTTTAAAAAATTCATAACTTTTGAAAATATGCGTATGGGCATTTTATAAATGAGCTATTCTCATTAAGACCTTTAAAATGATACGCAATTTGTTAAGAAAGCGATCGGACATTCTTGACCTTCCCTTGTTAGATAATTTGAGAATATAAATTTTAAGAAGTGAATCATTTTTATACGCATTTTGAAGTTTGCTTAAGCAATTCTCAACGCAAAACATTTTCTCTGAATGTATAAAACCTTTCGTGTTGATGAAGTAATAACTATTCAAATTTATGCTATTGAATCTTTTAAAGATAAAGTTGAACAAAGTTATTTCGAACATTTTTCCTTTTTTAAGTTCAGTTTTAAAAGTTAAAGTTAAAAACCAGTATTCTCATGATGAACTACAATCGTAAACTTTTAAGCCAAATGTTTTTAATAAAACTTATAATGAGATTCAATATATTAGAGCTTTAGCCTAATAGATGTTGGGCAAAGATACACCAGACATCCAAGATGATCGTGTTTCTGTTTTTATACTGGATCATGATGGTGACTTGTAAGGTGACACGCTATGCCATATGACAAAACACGCATGAAATTAAAAGATGGTCACGCAAAAAAGAGCGAATGCAATGACAAATACTCAAACGCTGTTTTTCGAGCTCTCTTTGCATTCTACAATTTGATTAAAAATGAAAAATTCATATGCTTCACTCTATTTACTTGCAAATTGGCTTCTTGAAGCTCCAGCAACACGAACCTCTAGTGAACATAATTTTAGTGTTTAAATTTGACGATCATCTAGAGAAGATTCAAAAAAAAGGTAATCAATTGATGTAAACTATTGCAAAACTTTTTGCATGAGTTTGTCATTAAGCAATCAATCTATTTTCATTTGTTCTAACTACCATTAAGTCTAATTTCTTTTTTGCTTTTTTACATGTTATTTTGAAATTAACAACAATTTCAGTGTAAAGCGTTTGTAAAGATTAAAGTAGATTACTTAATTTTAATTTTTTAATTTCGCACCAATTTGAAAATGCCACAATCTCTCGAACAATTATTTTCTTATTTTTTGAATAATTGATTGCACTCAAAATAAAACTTGTTAGTTTGAATAAATATTTTTTTAATAAACATCAAAGTCGACAACGTTTAATTATTTGTAACGTAAAAGCTGTTGACTTTTCGCTTTAAGTGGAGAAAGATTTCGGGTTAGCATATTTAAATCTGTCACAAGTGCATATTTATTGAATTATCGACTTTGTTCACAAGAATGCAATGAGTAAAATATCTGTTTTTGTAAATTTAAATTGATTTAACTGAGAACGGGATTTAAATTTAAATGAAAAGTGGCTCTGATAAGCGAGGCGAAAAAATTTGACCAAAACTCATCGGGCGTCTTTGAATCATATATTAAAGACGGAAGAAATAAAAAAACAAAACAAAACCCTTGTGATACTAATTTTAAAGATCACACTTAATTTTTTTCATTTTGTCAGGCAGAAAAAAGGTACTTTTCAACGTATAGATCGATCAGAAGTGTAATTCACTTAAGCTAAACATGTGGGCGTTTGTATGTTTTCATGCTGCACTTTCGAGTGGGCGTGAATTCTGTATCTTGTCCAACATAAAAAATAGCGCTTCACGGCGTCTTAAAATAATAAATTGTCATTCGTTTTGCAAAGTACGAGAAAAACGTACGAATTTAAAATATTGCGTCTTAAAAACGTGTGAATATTTATTTTTTGAAAGCATTAATTTAAATAAATGCAGAGCAAATAGTTAACAATCGAAGTTTTTTCGACGCGATGTACTTAAAGAAAACATTGCACCCACTCATTCTAACCAAATTTCGGTTTATCTTCACGTTTTCCCTTTCTTACATTACTCACGTCTTCGAAATAGAAATAATGAAAAGTTGAACAAAAAAAAAGTTAAAAATAAAATTATTCCGGCTAATAAAACTCTCGAGTCACGGGCAACCGTTTATCAACGAATTAATTATGCATTCACGCTTTGATTTTCAAACAGAGGAATGAAAACCAAGAAAGTAAAAGATGAAACATTTCTCGTCGAATAATTTAATGATTTGATCATATAATAAATAAATGCTCTTATCTAACACTACGATAGAAAGAATTGCAGAAAGATTTTAACTCGAGAACTTGGAAATATAAAGAATAGAATTTAAATTTGAATTATTCATTAAGCGAAAAGCAGAAAAAGTGAATCGATGTAACGAGTTCAAAAGTTTAATAAGCTTCGCGACAACTTTTACCTGATAACTCATTTGATAATAGGTATTATTATGAAAATAAGCTTTGAATCACTGAGGAGCTTGATAAATGTTTCAAACGATGCAACGAAACTTTTTTCATTTTTATTCACATTGAATTCGTTAAGCCTACTAAAAAATTAAAATTTTTGTTAAAAGTATATCGAAAAGCTTAAATTCGCTCAAAATTCAATTAATTTATTATAACAAGAGAAATAAAATACTGAAAAAAGGAAATTAATTCGTAGATAAGCAATTTAAAAGTAATTAGGTTAATGCAATTTTGACTGAAGAGCTTCGAGTGACGAAGCTTTTAGCATTGTTTTTTCAAATAATCCTTTCTCGATAGCGAACACTTTAACAGAAAGTGTTTTTAGATTTTAAAATATCAGAAAGGAGAATGCCAAAAACTTATGGGAGTACTTCCTACGATGTAAATGAAAATTTTCCTAACAAATCGGTAGATCATCAATTGCAGATCAAAAGTCTCAATGGGCCCAACTAACAAGGGAACTTTAATATAGAATTAAAATATTCATTAAACTGTAAGAGATTGTTCATAATTCATCACGACTTTTAATTATCGATATAAAGTTAAAAAAAAGATTCAAAGTTAATGTGAGAACAAGGAAAATTTCGAATCACAGAGAAAGGAGCATGACTAGATCGAAAAGAATTTGTTTAAAAATTTCAGTTTGTAGTGAAGAATCAAAATAATTAAGCGATTTAGATTACCAAACATTCATTGCTTCTACTAGTCGCAGTGCTTTAAACAAGAGGTGATGTCTTATTTTTTATTTTGATTGTAGATTAGTGATAGACAATGAAGAAAACAGAAAATTACAGGTTGACATTTAAAGAACGCGTTCAATTCAAGCGCACATGCCGATTCCCTTTCAAAACAAGTGGCTGTATTTTTTGTTTTTGCACTGTGTAAGATTTTGTCAAAAGCCCTATTCGCTTTTTCGATAACAAAAAGTAAATGAAAATCTTTTTCATCATCTATTTCTTGTTTCTTTCAGAGAAGAAATCCGCATTCATATTTTTATCAGACCATCGACAAATCCTTAGCAACATTTTTTCTACTTTTCGATAAACTTAAAGCTCGAAAAATTATCATTTGCTGTTCAGGTTTAAACATTAGAGGATTTCGCATGAAATTGATTAGAATAATCTCTTCATTCGCATCGAGCATTATGCGCAAAGCAAAAATTTGCATTAAATTCGGATAAAAATGCAAGTCGCTTTTAATAATTATTTTTTATTTGCGTGATTAGAGAATGGAGAGAACTTACGGTCTTAAAGAACATACACGACGACCGATCCTCGTCTTCTGCGTTTGGACAATCGATGAAACCATCGCATAAAACATGATCATCGATACAGCGGTACCTTCCAAGTTTATCAGGAGACGGACAAGCAAAACGTCCCGTGCCATCTTCGGCTGCTGGACATTCTAGAGAAAATAAATGAATTTTAAAAACTTCGTGTTTA
This sequence comes from Dinothrombium tinctorium, assembly GCA_003675995.1. Lineage (NCBI taxonomy): Eukaryota > Metazoa > Arthropoda > Arachnida > Trombidiformes > Trombidiidae > Dinothrombium > Dinothrombium tinctorium. The sequence goes on along the minus strand of NCKU01000471.1, from coordinate 31,964 downwards.
AAAAACTTGTGAATTTTTAGTCTGTAGAATATAATATAAAGAAAAATTTCAAGAAATTCTAAAACTTTTTTAGAATAAAATCTTTTTTTGTGTAATAAAAATAAAAAAGCAAATTTGCATGAACTTGCACTTTTTCAAATTTTGCAAAAAACTTTTTTATAAAAATTTTTGCTTATAAGGTGGCGAAAAAAGCTGAAAGTAATGCTTTCTATTTACAAAATACGCACGATTCCATTTATTCATTTGTTTCAATATTTTGGCTCTGAAATCATAAGAAAATATTTTGTAAAATAAAATATCCATATTATCATCATTTGATAGCATAAAATTTTAATCAATCGATAAAAGTTTAATTTTACTTAAACAAGAAACTATATTTAAATATTTATGCCTTTTTATTTTCCAAAAGAAGCTGAACTCTGAGCATAGATTTAAGCTATAGACAGTAAGATTTGAGTTTAAAATCATTCAGAAATTTTTGCGATGAAAAAACGATTTATAAAACGCAAAAAGAAAGTATTAAGAGAAAATGATTTGAATAGTGTCAGAGGTACTTTTGTCAACGATCAGCAAACACACTTACAAAATAGATAGTCGTTCAAAATTCATTTATAAGACCAAAGTGAATTCTTTTGCATTGTCTTTTGCTTCATTCTTTTTGCAAGACTTTGCCAAATTAATTTTCAATGAATTAATTAAATGTGCCCATTCTTATTGTTTTACTCTCGTATCATACTCGAGTAATATTACAATAGCTTTACATTTACTCTGCATAAGCGTTCCATTTAACTTTCAATAGGGTACACAAAACATTTTCATGTTTCGTAAAATTTTATGTAATTCTTATTTTTGAGTCGAGAAAAAAAGATGTAAAAATGGTTAGGCTGTCAATTTTAACTCTTCGCCATTTTGAAACCTTTTACTATAATTTGATTCCAGTGAAACATAAGCTATTAAAAATTAAAATGTTGCTATTGAACTGTAGGTGGAATTGTCCTATATAAAAGTATCTAATTACTCTTCAGTAAAAGATTTACTCACTTCTTTGCGCTCGTTTTGTTATTAAGGATTAAATTAATATGCTTTTAAATTTTTTCATTCGCTGCGATTGCTTCTAATGCCTTCGTTTTTAGTTTTTGGTTAGCGAAGAACGGTCTTCGCCCTTTTACATTAGCACTTGCCATACTTCAGAAGCAATAAATATCATCTTGTAAAAATTTCTTTTTTGGAGACAGTTTTCGTCGCTAAAATGAATTAACTTTCACTGTGCAATCTGCGAGACACGATATTGCATTTTGAAATATCTGTGCCATAACTTTGCAATGAATTTATATTTCTGTTTAAAACTTTATTTTTTGCCATTTTAGTTCAAATACAAAACGAGTAACAATTTTTATTACTCGTTTCGCCAATATAATTCACTGTGTTCGAGTTAATCACTCATTTCTAAATTTAGCTGCAATTTTAGCTATTAAAGATTAAATGTCGCTTATATCTCTTCGCTTTTTTAAAAGGAGCTAATCTATTATTAAAGCCTCATTTAGTGAAAATCAAAGCGAAACAGCGTGTGGAGAAAAGTCATTACACGTATCTCGCTTGAATATCGCGAGTTAAATTTTAGCTTTATTCGCTTTTGATGACAAGCAAAGTCATCGAGAATATTTCAAAATCGAGTGAGAGTTTGCAGCGAGCACCACACAACATCGCTTATATCGCGAATGAATTGCGAAATTTGTTTCCAAATTTAAAATGATATCAATTTTTTCGATCGAAATTCAAAGGCTGTGTTTGAATCGCGCAAGTTGTTGGCTTGCTGTGAACGCTGCTTTCGGGCGTTCGTTTGTCGATCGCGCTATGCATCGAACGAAAGTTCAACGTTTTTCTTTTCACTCAAAAAATGAATAATTTTTTTCGGAGAAAAGAGAAATTAAAATAAGCTTTTCACAGAGTGACGTTTGACAAATGCTTTATTTAAATCGCTTTGTCGTTTTGTTGCGTTTATATTTTGCTAAAAATAAAGTGAAACAAAAAATTATGAAAAAACGTTTTATGCAATTTTTGCTCTTTGCTTTTACACTTCGGCCTGTCATTTTCCTAAATTTTTACTTTGCTTTATGGATTTTTGTTTCGTCAAAAAATACCTTTTACGCGTTCGTTGTTCAAAAAATCATTTTTCTGTTGCTCTGTTTTGAACTCAACGCTCTGCGAAGCTTTGATCAGCAATTTGCTGTTGATGTGTGTCATGTCCACACAAATTCAATTTTAGTTTGAATGACTTAATTAAAATTCGATTGGAACGAAAAACTGCAGCTAAAAAAACGAGAAACACTTTCGTGATGAACAAACGAAGTTTATTTTTCTTTCAAAGTGTATGGAAGTGAAAAGTCCAAACTATTCCATGTTTCTAGATGTTGTATGCACGTAGTAAAAAATCAATAAGCGTACGTGATTCTCGTGTTTTCTAAATGAAAACAGAAACGGCGTAGCTTTTATTTGCAGAAAAATATCAAATCATGATGAGAAAATTTCACGTTAAATGACTGACCATAATTTGAAGATTTATTGAAATATTTTCTCCAATCTCGGCTACAGATGTTTATATTCATTAAAATGTTCATTTTTTTCACTTTGCAATTAATGACTTAGATTTTAAAGTAAGAATGGAGAACATAGAATTAAAAAGTCATTTCATCTCTTCTTCACGAAAACGACAAAACTATTTCCTGCTTAATGTTTCTTTAAATTTAACTTCTTAAAGCGTTTATCGAATTTTGTAATTTTTTTAATTTCATTTATTTTTAATGTTTGATATTTTAGCTTGAATCACTTTTTCTGAACTGTCAGAAGGCTGAATTAATAGGCGAAATAAAAAACAATGATTTTATAACAAAAAAGAATTGACTTTATTTCGTTGGAAATGAACGCTATTCTATTGTAACGATAAAGCGACGGGTTTTAACCACACCATTATCATATTTAGATTTAGTTTAAATCATAGTTAAATATCATTGTCTTAGGGTTCATATATAAAGCTAATGTATATATAGACGGAGATCGAATGTATTCAACGACATGCCCCATTCTGATACCTCTGAATGTATTTTCATCCCCTTAAAACCTCTTAGGACGCGATACTATTCATTATCAGCTAGGATTCATTAGAGGGTGAAGAAATCTCAAACTAAGATGCTCTAATAACGCAAAATTATTATTTCAAGTATCGAGATTTTTATAATTCGAGTGAGGATACGATAATAAACAAATAGCAACTGAGCTAGCAAGTTGTTTCATTGATAATTAAATAAATAATGATTTAAAAATTTCTTAAACGCTGTATAAATATTGTGAGAAAATTACTTTTTAAAAATTTTATTAAATTGATATCCATTTTAGGAAAAGCAGAAATTTTATATCGCTATTGGCTCCGTACTTTAATATTGTTAAAAATAATATTATTTTAATATTGTTTTAAATTTTTTATTGAAAACTGTAAACAAAATTGATGCCAAGATGTTTGTGTAACACAAAGAGAGAGCATCTAGAGTAGAAATTCTAGAAAAAAGAAAACCTTTCCACTCTAAATGCGGGTTAAAAGTTTGAAAACACCAAAACTTTTAAGATAAAGCATAAAAAGAGGTCATTTTGTCTTTTTCATCGTTTAACTTCACATTTGTTATATTCAAAAATGTGTTTCAATAAAAGACTTTCTTTCTGTTTAATTAGATTATTTAGCTGTGAGATAAGTTAAAGGGAGTTTCCCCTTAGTTTGTTATTCGTTATTCTAATACTTGAACACTTGAGCAAAAACAAGGATAAGAGTGATGGATGAAAAATATTAGCCATTTTGTCGAATTAATTCGTTTTTCAATCGTGCTTTACACAAAAGAACGAATCAGTATTACGCGTTCACCTGAATTGGTATTTTTAATTTAATGAAGCTGATTATAAAAGTTTCGAATTTTCGAAAGTTTTTAAAATGATTTCATTTTAATATATAAAAGGCATATACAGCTTCATGCATAATTTGTTTTCTATGTCATTTTGAACCAGTTTTCCCAATGTATTTTCATCGAAGAAAGAAAATTAAATTGAATGAAGCTGTTTAGTTCGAGCGAAGCATTTCAAATACAATTTGCAGACTAAAAAAAGTTTATTTTTTCATTAAGTTCTAGTTTACTTCTACTGAATATAAGCATAATATGAGCAACTTTTTGACCAACATTGTACTTGGGTGAAATGGTGCCATTACATGTTTAAAACCAGAAATAACCAGAAAATGTGTTTGCAAACAGCTAAGATAACGTCGGTGGTTTTTCCATCGGAGGATATTGTCCTCTCTCTTGATTTGATTACGACTCGCTTCTTAATAACAAATAAACATCGAATGTACAGTTTCATCAACTGTCAAGCGATTAATTTTTTCTTGCTCTCCGAAATAGCCTCATTGATCTAAAAATGAAACTTTTTTCTTTTTTTTCGGTCATAGTTAAAGTTCTAATTTCAACATCGAAAACAAAATTTATTTCAAACGAAAAGAAATTGCAAAATGAAATCCGAAGCAAAATGAAGAGATTAATTTTCGAATTTTTGTCTTATTTTCTGCTTATATAACCTCAGGTTATTGGCGTTTTCTTCTTTAACTTTTATTTTCAATGCGGCTCTTTACTTTATCAAATCATAAGCGAGAAATTTCATTTTGAGTAAAGTTTTAGCGGTATTGAACCAAAAAAAAGGAGAGCAGAAAAGCAGATGATATCTTTTTTACATTTTAATTATACCTCAAATTCAACATCACCTAACATACTCACTCAGAAAAATAACTTTTGAATTATAAATATTAAATTTTATTTTCAAATTGCACTTTCGCGGCATTTCTATTTTATTATAAAATCAATATTCACAAGTTCAACTTGAAATTCGAAACAATGACCTGTTGGGAGATAACAACGAATGTGGCCGAAATGAAGATATTTTTTGAATTTACAAATGATGGTGAAATAATGCTGCAGAAAGTGTAAGGCTTTTTATCAAATCGTGAAATGTAAATTTAAAAGACTGTAAACTAGCCTTATTGTTAATTTTTTCATATGTATCCTTGTTGACTTAAGATTGAACTTAGTAAAAATAAACCAAAATAAAAACAATTGAAATCAATAACAAAATATTTTTGATTATAATTGTAAGAAGCTTTTTTATTAATCTCCTGATCTTTTTATACCGATAACAAATTTCAAATTTATAAATATTTAAATTTAAATCATTTAAATGAAATAAAATTCCATAGTTTTCCAAAACAAGCGAATTTGAAAATAAAATAAGTTGTTTTTAATTCAGTGAATATTTTTTTCAACATTTTTTATCGGAAATTCATTTTGAATTTTTATAAATAAATATAAAATTGCAAATCAGAAAATTATATACTCTAGCAATAAAAAAACAAAATTCTGTTATTATGGGAATCGAGCTCAACACGTTTATGTTGAACATTCGGCTTGTTGCATCTGTGCTACTGAACTTCGCATTCTCATCGTTTTTTATTTTAATATTTATTCAT
>NCKU01000471.1:0-18927 GCA_003675995.1 Dinothrombium tinctorium | reverse complement strand
CTTTAATCTGTATTTTGCATTTAAAATGTGCGATATCAGTGTCGATTGCAAGTTTAGATGCAAAACAATCTGTCTCTGACTGTACATTTATATATACTTATATCTTATGATAAGGATAATCTTTGTGATAGAGAATTTACTCATGTTAGCCTATTAATAGGCGACAAAATATAAAAATTAATCGAATTGAAACTACAAATTCATCTTTAGAAAAATGTAAAGATTTTTTTAAAAGTCATTTTTTTCATATTAATCTCTGTAGCTAGGTATTTAGTGTTTGGCAACTCTGTTCAAATTAATTACATCGAATTAAATTTGATCACTATTTCATTATTGTAAGGCTCCTGCTAATTTTAATCCTTTTTATTAAAAAAACGACGCTCTTTTTAAGTTCGCGATATTTTTTAATCTCTTGCTATTTTGAGAAAATAAGTTTTATAACAAAAGCCATTCATCTTTATGAACAATTTCAGCTTCATTTTGCAATGAAATATTTCGCCAAAATTCAGATTGATGTCAATGGAGACACTCAAAAGTTAGAAGAAAGTGGCCCAAAGCAACTAAGTTTTGTATTTTCGTTTCGATTGTCTTTGAAAAGTAAGCTTGAGTATAAAAAGGGATCCTTGTTCTCTATAAGGCAAGTCTTAGATGAGAAAATTAATAATATTTGAGAGAAAAAATTACATTTTTGATTGTTATAAATTGAAAATTTTATTGAATACAAAATTATCTTTTTTTCTCGCATCACAAAAATCTCGGCAATATCTCGAAAGCCAACAGTTGTTTGTAAAAATATTTGAATGGACGAGCAGCATTTGTTTCTATAAGTGCAGCCTTATAGAAAAAAAAAACAAAAAAACTTACGAACTCCGCAACAGAAACATTTGAAATGAAAGATGACACTATCTCAGAACATTCACAAAAGTAAGTGTCTCTATGCTTACATTAGACTTGAAAATTTATTGCCTGTGCGAGTTCTATGCACCGAACTATTTCCCAATAGAAATGTGCATTTTTGCTTGATGCAAACTACTAACTGCATCTTCCTTCTTATACGACTTATTATCCTTTATTCGACTCAAAACATTTTTTCACTATACAAATGATGATTGATTGCAAAATGTATCGTATAATACACATCCTTTGCAATGAGAACCTACATCTTCTTATATCAGCTAACAGTGATGCATATCAATATGTTGCAATACGTTGTAAGAAGTTCACCTCACTTTTGCTCTTTCTTTCAAATTTTGTGAAAGAAACAACGTCTATTACATTCTGTTACATTTAGTAAATTGCTTAAAGTTACTCTTTGCATTATTAAACGCATAAAATGTTTGTAAATAAAAACTAGAAAGGTATTTCAGTATGTTCCATAATTCAAAAGTATGCGAAGTTCGTTTCTGATAAAGCTTTAAAGAAAAGCTTCATGCTGAAAATAGATAGAGATCTTGTCGCATTTAAGAGAAAGTTTGTTTAAGAACAAAAAAGTCATCATCGATGTGTTTTTAAGGTTTAAAAACAATTTTTTCGAGATTTGTAAATATTTTTAGCACAAAACTCAAATATCGATTTTAACAAATGTATTTTTGCAACACGAAATTTTTGCTTATTCACAAATGGCGGCGACAAGAGTTTTGAACAATTATATTCAGGAGACAGGAAATTTTTTAAAATTCAAAATTTTGACGACTAAATTTATTGTGCCTTTTCAAAATTCGTGTTCCTTTCGTTGTCAGTTTATTTCTTGCTGCTTGCAAAAATCACTTCGACATTCAATTTAACGAAATCTTAAGAGTTTTCACCGAACGGCTACTTTGCTGATTTTGAACAAGAATAAAAAACATGAAGCTTGAATAATTGCTTTTTCGTTTAGTTTACATAATGCAGTAAATATACTCGCTAATACTTAATCCCGACATTTTGTGTCCAGACAACGTGTGGAAAAGATGACAAATGTAAACAACTGTAAATGTTCGCAAAGAACGTGTATATTTGCGTTTACTTCTCTAGGTAACATTAAGCTCTTGACACAAAGTTTTTTGCATATCTTACATTCATTTTATTCAATATTAATTTCGATGAAATATTTCAAAAGAAATACGCAAAAATGCTTTTACATAAGACAAGCTCACCTCTCATCTACGTTGAAAATCGATCAAGTATAAATTATTTGCAATCACTGCTTTCGCGTTAAAGTTTATAAAAAATAAAATATTATAATAGAAAGCTTGCCTTGAAAATTGTTGTTGAACATTTTAGCGTGTTTATATACTGTCTTCTAAGCTTTTTATCAAACAAAAATCTTATTTCAAATCATTATGTCATTAAGTATAAGGAGGCACTATTTTCTCTAGGTGAAGTAATTAAAGTTTTAAACATTAGTTTTGATTGAAAATTTTTATTTTTGTTATCATTTTAGGTGTTTTTTAAAATCGATATTGAAATTATAAAACTTTTACAGTTTTCATATTTCTTTTAATTTTTCATTTCCCAGAAAAAAAAAAATTGCGAGGAAATATGAAAGAAATTAAAACATCCAACAACGAAATAAGACGTTTAAACACTTAGTGAGTGCAATTCCTAAAAGTGGCTACTTTTAACCAAAATTTGTTGACTTTCACATTCTATAGTGAAGTCAAGACAGAGGTGCATATATTATAAATAACAAACAGTGTGTGTGTGTGTGCGGTTTTCAAATGAGATTTAATAATATCTGTATGAATGAATAAACTTAATAAGCTTAATGTGCAAAATAGACTCTTTATTTGATTGTCATATTGTCGTAAAAGAATGACGCGCGGTTTTTACGACCGTTAGACGTTATTATGTCAAAACAGCATTTTTGGTTATTGTCGCCCGAAGAGGGAATATCAAAAGAAACGCGAAGCGAAGCAGTGTACGAAACAGGCAGACAGAACGAAACTAATAACTCATGAAAAAGGCTAATAAATAATTCAAAAAATTAAGAGCAAGCGAAAGTTTTTTTAAGACAAATTCAGATACTTTTCGAGTCTGTTACATAAATAAAATCCGTTTCATTCATTTATTAAAACAAAGCAGCTTCACAATTCGAAGAAAATAATTTTTTTTGTAAAATCGCCTCATTTGAGCAGCAATTGAAGTAAATTAATTCGTTTTCTTTTTTCTTGTCGTTCCGATTCGACAGAGTTGAAAGTACTGTCTGTGGCGAAGTGCGACGAATTTAGCTGCCAACTTCTCGATTTGATTAATTTCGCGAAAAGAAAGCGAACGCTATTTATAAGAGAAAATGATTCACATAAATTTTTCTTCGTTCACAAATGTTCATAGAGATTAATTTTTCATCGCAACTTTTTTTTATTAACAAGTATGTAAACGTTATTTCAAATGATTTTTTATAGAAGTTATCTTTTCAATTTTTGAATTTAATAATTATCTTATGAAAATTTTTAAGTTAGAATTATTTTGATATAAGAAGTTTAAATTATATTTCAATCAGATTTAAAATTAAATTGTAATACAATTGAAAAAATAGAAATGAGCTGAAATTTGTCATATTTTTCTAAAACAAGCTCAAAATATTTTTTTTTCAAAGCAAAAATTTTTTAACCGATTATTAACAAAGTTGTAAGCTCTTGAAAAAGCATCATCACTTTCTTTTTGTGCTTAATCGATGAACGATTCTTGATTAATTGAATGAATAAAAATAAGATTTTAATAGAATTTAGGCTTTTAATATGAAAATGCACCTTATTAAAGCAGCTAAATTTTTACTGACAAATTCTCAATTATATTTAATTGATATTAGTTTTTAACATTGTCGAAACTTCTATAATCTTATCGACAATTATTCGCCTCTCAATGGCTCCAAATAAAAATGCGCCTATGGATAAATAAAAACAAATGCCTCGATTCATTTTTGATGTTCTTTTATTTAATGTAAAAATTTATATTTTAATTAAGTCAAACACAAATTCATTTTAAAAATTACCAATCATTAAATCGGCTAAACAATTCAACTCTTTGCCAATAGGAGAAACACGTGAGAATGTCGCTAAACAATGATAATTCAAGTATGCCGATTTTAATGATTAAAATAAATTTTAAACTTATTAAATTATTTAATATTTTGAATTTTAATATCATTCGAAATTAAAATAAACTTAAAGTTTTGTTATTCCCATGCTTCAATCTTCGGTAATAAATATTATATTAAACATGAGACGAAACAAGCGAATTTTTAATTTAAAAAATTATTCTGAAAAAAAACCTGTTAAACCTTCATAATGATTTGTTTCATTCATAATGAACCTATTCAAGTGTCTATTTTTATGAGTGTACTTCATTGAACCCACACAGCATTTGAAATGATAGGAAATGCATTTTTTTTTTGCGACTGTAAGGCATCTAAAGAAAAGAAGAGAAAAAGTACGTCACAAGTGTTAAAATTTATGAAGCAAAAATTTCTTTTCTTTTCTGTTACTTTATTCGATTCGATTTTCTAAAAAGCAAAAGTTATTTTCGTCTTTATTATGTTGCTTTTGAAATGTGTGAAATATGAAATTATTTATATTCTCAAGAAAACGAAACTTTCTTATGGCTTCTTTTATTCAAAATGATATGTTTTAGTTAATGTTTGCGAGAAAAAATATGAATTATGGGCACTATTTATCGTTACGAAATATGTTGGTATCTTAGGTACAGCTTCGATAAAACCTATTGATCGAGGATCATAAGCAACAATTTTTTTTTCAAAATTAATAGGAACTACATTGATCGTATTTGATTCAATTCAAATGGCAATTATGAGATTATTTTGGTTAGTTTAGTAAAATCAGTAATTAAATCATCGAAAGTTTATTTAAAGCACATGTGATCTAATCTAATAAGTATCTTGTGCCAAAAGTGAAATACAATTTCATTAAATATTTAAAGCAAAGAAAGAAGCTTTAAGTTTATATAATAAGAAAAGCAGTTACGATATCTCAATGTTTGTATCTAGAAAAGAGGAGTTCTTTCGTTTGCAACGAAAGCGTTTCGAGAGCACACTTTCTTTTCAAAAAGGTAATCTTGCAATTGATGTTTGCTTTAACAACAGAAATTTGAACAACATTTTGACAATAGCCAATTTCTATTTTCTATAACAAGAATGGATTATATTGGATAAAAGAAGCCTCAGAAAAACCTCCTTTACTCTATGCTCTAATATAACGACGAAACAATTCTTCTTCTTCTTCTTATATTCGATCTTCGATATATTTAAAATATCATTTACAATATAAAAAGAATTAAATATTTGCTTGTAACAAAATAATTCAATGAAATTTAAACTCGATTTATTTATTTCATTTCCTAAAAATGGAAAAATTATTTGCTTGCATTCAATGTATTTGGTGAAAAAAACCTAAACCAAATCAAGTTTTAAAATCTAATTATTTATATTCGCAAAATACACTTTGTGAGAGTTAAGGTTTAAAGAGAAGAAGTAGAGCAAACTTTGTAGTTTAGGGAAACAATTTTAAGCTTTTTAAAAACTTTAAAACACGAATTTTGCTTGTTTGAATTATTAAAAAGTAAACTCATCATCTAAAGGTTCTTTGAAGTAATTTATTGAGAAAGGGTGTATCTAACAATTTGATTTACATTGTTGGATGAACACTTTCTTATTAATCAACTCAATTATAAATTAAACTGTTCTTAAAAATCGTCTTTCAATGTGTGTAAATTGCTGAAAATGTTTTAACAAAATTTTTAATTTTTTAAACCAAAAATTTAAAAACCATTTGACCAGAGCTTTCCGATAGCGCGCAAGGTGCCAATGTTTATCCTATTGAGAGTAAAATAATGTTGCCACTCTTTGTATTAATGTCTATGTTAAGAGCGCTTTTGTTTTGTGATAAGGCAAAGCTCAACTTTGGTTATGATAAAAATTCCATTTATTGTATCGTTTTTTAAACAAGACTTCATTTTTTGTCTAAAATAAGTTCTGACGCAGCGTTTTTCAAATACTCGATAGTGAAAATAGCAGAAATCACATTTGATGTATCGATGAGATTCGTGAACCTTAACATGCTTTTGTTGTAGTCACTTTTATTTTTGCGCTTATAGCGTAAATCATTAAAGCGATGAAAATCTCTTCACTACAATTGACAGCAATCATAATCTCAACGGCGATAATTGAGCTTCCGAAGCTAATAATTCAAATGCCAATTGTGCCACAAACATCAGGTTAAAATAATGTGTTTCAATGCGATAACTTCTAACGTAATGATTATTCTGGCGCTGCCTACTTCTCGAACGCATCAAAAATGAATTTTAGTTCGTTTAAAGCGCACTAATTAAACAAAAACTGTATCTAAAAACACAAGTTTGAACTTCTAAAGCAGGTGCACATCAAAAGAAAGAGCCGAAATGAAATTCATCAACTAATAGCGAGCCAAACAAAACGCCATTTTGTGATTAAATTAGGCTTTCTGAAAGAGCAGCAAAAACCACTGATACATAATTTACAAAGTGATTCTAATTTAATTCGATTACATTCAAAGCAGTGAAAACGATACATTCCTCGCTGCTGCTTCTTTCACGGATGCGCTTCGAACAGATTATCTGAAGGAAAGAGGCTTTTCGGGCGCAGCGAGCTTCGATTCTCTCTCGGCTTTCTCTTTGAATGCATATATTTTTCGACTTTTCTTTGAAATATTATTTTTTGATGTGTATAAAAAATGAAGCCATCAGAACAATTTCTTGATGTGTGCCAACGCCCAATGCACGCAACTTGTTGCATTGTAACTTAAACAAAGCTTGCATGAAATTAGTTTCAAGTGTCGGCAGTTAAGCATAAAGAAATATATTCGCAAGCTTAAACTCAGAACAGTATAAATAAGAGATTTTGACAGCATTTAGTAAAACTGCAACTTTTAATCAAGCGAATTTCATGGAAACAAGTGTTTCAATTTGCACGATTGACAAAGTCAATGAGCAAAAGTGGCCAGGCGTTTCGTATTGCGAAAATGCATTCGTTTTGTCGAGCAACGAATCATTTATTTAATTGCTTCTTTCTCTTGGCTAATAGTTTCCATTGGCGAAAGAATCAGATTCACTTCGACGTTTTTCGCTCTTGAGCGCTTTTAGACTTCAATGTTAGACAAGCTACGCTCAAAAACAAAAAAAAAAGCTGAGCGAATGAAAGCGAAAGATAATTTTAGAACGTATTTTACGCAAACTGTCGGTCAACAAATTGTCGTTGTCAATTTCATGCTAAAAAAATAGCTGAAAACACGAAATAAACGGAAAAATGTAGCGGCAATCATGGAGCAAATAAAATGTAAATGTCGTCATAAATTAAGAAGTAAATTAAAGAAGAAATGAATTGAATTTCGAAAGAAATTTGATGTAAAAGCGAGCAAATATCTTGAAGAGTTCGTTGCGATGAAAGCCTTTTAAACGAGTTGAAAGGCTGGAGAGAGGCAATGAAGCAAACATTTACATGACGAGAGAGAGAGAGAGACTCGTGAACTCGCGATCGATGAAATTGTTTGCTATATTAATGAAAGTTTCTTTGTTTATATACATTTTTCGCGTATTTAATCTAACCTACTTTTTCCCGCTCTTTGCTCATTCTATTCGCTGGTTGATTTTGCGGTAGATTACAAAACTCTTTTCTCGATATCGAAAAGTTTTTGAGTTCAGCTCGTGTTAAAGCTAACGATCTTTACACAAATCTCAAGAATTACTTTTCTTCGTGCCTCACTTTCACGCTCACATTCAAAGTAATCGACTTAAATTCAACTTTTTTTCAAACATGATCCTTTAAACAGTAGCTTAAGTTCAACGAGGCGATTAATTTCAGTTGATCTGAGGCCTTCTATAGCTTCTCTTTTTTCACATCGACACTGAGCGAAATTTTGTATCAAATATATCTTTAAAAACAAAAGTAAACATTTTTTTACGTGTCTAATTTGTGGGTCACAAACGTATTATTATATTGATGTCGAAACGTGAAAATAACACGTAAATAGGCATTGCATTACACAATCGCATTTGAGATAAATAAAGATGACGGGATTAAAGGTCGGGTACGATTATTAATAAGTTTCATGAAAATTAATGATACTTATAAGCGATATCGTTCTAGTATCTATCAAAATTGAGTACAAATTTAAAGTGGTGTAGATTTTTAGTTATTTTCGCTCTCTTTCAAGTGACTGATGAATACCAATATCAAGATTATTATAATTTTTCACAAAAAGTCAAAGTTTCAAAACATTTCAAAGAAGTAAGATTATCTCAGTGTGTCTAAAGACTTTTTTATTACGATTAGAAAGATTTTTAAGCAGTCCATTTTTAAAAAATTTAAAAATGCTTCAAACTCTAGTTAATTATTTATATTTCATTTGTATTCATTGAATAACTTTGCGTTCACAACGAACAAAGCGAAACAAAACAAACAAATTTTAGCAAAATTCTTTTTGTAACGTAGAAAAATTCCTTTATGAGTATTGTTCAAATTGAAAAAAGTTTAAAACGTAACTTCTCTCAATTCTGCAAAAACTATCTAATTTATGATAGAACAATGCGTTTTGTGCACGATTTTTATTAGAGAGAAAATAAGCTTTGTCCGATATTACATTTCATTTGAGTTTTTTATGCTGAAAAAATGGTTATATTATGAAATATATAAAACACTTTATTGCAGAATACATGTATGTAAAGCGAATATTGCTTATGCCAAACAGAAAGCGTTTTTCACTGTCATTTTTTGTTACTTTTCATGTTTTGTTCGAGCTTTAAATGCTCTGTGAACTGACGATTGATTTTCGACAAGTATATTGCGTTTAAATTGTCATAAATCAAATTTTTAGTTAAACTGAAGTCGATTATTTTAGCTAAATTATCATTTGTTAATTAATGCTCACAAAACGCTATGAATCGTTAATTAAGTTGATAATACCATTACGAGAGAATTTGTGGCGAATAATTGCGTGTACATCATAAGTAATAATAGCGCTCAGGTAGCTTTGTTGAACATCAAAATGCAAAATATCGCATTCGGCTTATAATTACTATGTTTTTTCATTTTTTTGCGTAAATATCTCACGAAATTTTCTTTTTTCAGGCATTTTTCTAGCTAAAAATATCCTCTAAAATAGAACATTGTACATTTTGCGTGCGTTGTGAAACGCTTCTAAATGAGACAATGAAAAGCGTCGCAGATTCAACCACGATTATGATCAAAGCAAAGCAGCATCCTCTCTCATTGTTTGTGAGTCGTGCTTTGCCACTGGTTCACTCATATTATACTTCATCTCGCCCTTTCTTACGAAATTAATGGTCAATCCTTAGATGTACTTAGCAAACAGCAAAATCGTTGATTTCATATCCTTAACTCAATTCGAGTGCTATTTTGTGGGCAAAAAGCGAACGGCAAACTCATTTAATTTTGGTTCTCTTTAGTAACGTCAACTCAAGATTAAACAAGAGAAAAATAAAAAGAGTATCACCGAGTCTACTTGTTGTCAAAAATAAGTTTAAGTTTTCGTAGAAGAAAAAATGTTTGAGCATTAAGTAATAAAATCATTATTTTCGATGAATGAAGCCATTTAGCCCGAATACTTTATATAGACTCTTAATTCTAATGAAATGAAGTTTTTTAATTTTCATAAAACAAGAAATTCTCAGCGAAATTTATTTTCAAAACAAATCTAACTCCGAGAAAAAAGGATTAAAAGCTTGAAAAGTAATGTAAAGCATATTTATCCAATCGAAATCAGAAAATTACGAAAATTTTCTAACGAGTAATGATTTTCAAATGTTCACAAATTTTTGTATATAAATGGTGTCGAGTATGTTTTTATAATTAAATTCTAATCGAATAAAGTTGTTAAAAACTGGTTTAAAATTATTGTTTGCCTCATTTACCTATAAAGAGTGATTTCAAATCTCACTTGATTGATTTTAATTATTAATTTGTTATTTTTTAAACTATTTATAAATTTAAAAAATAAAACAATTTTAGAGTTTATAAAATTTTGTTATTATCATAAAAACCTAAATGCATTGTAAAATTAATCGATTAATTATGAATTTTCAAAAATATTTCAATCTATCAAAGTTATTTTATCTGCATATTCTATATGCAATTAAAAATTTATTGATAATAAAAAAAGTTCAAACAAAATTTTATTTTCAAACTTTTGATGTTGAATTTGTTTCTAAAAAATTTAAATAAAATAAAAGAAATTTTATTTGAAATTTTTTTTCTATTGACTGAAAATATCTAAGTTTTGGGTAGGATCGAGAAAAAATGTTTTTCATCGTTATAAATTATTATTCGTATATTTTTTGATATTGAATTATAAGAAAAATCGGTAAGTGACACTTCAGAAATCTCCCTTGTGAGTGAAATTTGAAATCGCTATCTATAGGTAACTGCAGCATTATAATTTAGCTAAATGGCTTACTGTGAAAAAGTTTGTTTAATATGTATTATTACATATATTTGAATAAACTGTATGTGAGTATATGCGATGAGAGATGCGAATTTTGGTAAAGTAAAAACAACCTCAACACTATTTATATGTAGAATTTTATCAAAATCCAAAATAAACTCTTGAAAAATTTTCTCTTAAAATACGAAATTCCAAATTTTCCCATTAACTTGTAACTAAATTTTAAAAAATCGATTTCAAAAATAAATTATGCATGCGGTGAAATTTTGTTTGAAAGTACAGCTCTTCTAAATATTTTATTAAAATTAAATTTATTTACAAAATTTTTGAAAAGCGAAATGCGATCGAAAAACTTTGTAATTCTTTGTAGCTTTTCAATTAAGTTAAAAAATTATTTCGCAGTAAAGTTGACAAAAAATCTTTTATTCAACACTAAAATATGACCAAATCTTTAAAAGTCAAGGCAAAAATATGAAACTAAATTTTCAAAATGTTAGTAGTAAGAAACATTACTCGAATTCGCGACTTTTAAAATTCTCTCTCTTTAAATAACTTCATATCTTCTCAAAACAAATTTTTTCAATAGAAGCGAAGATAAATAAATACACAATTTTGAATGGTCGAAATTCTTAAAAACTAAAAATGTTTAGTTTCTTTATCTATTTAATCTAAAAGTAAAAATATTTTTGTTTTCTCAGAGACAAGTTTTAAACATTTTTTATCGAGCAACTGAAATTAAATTTTCTCTTTTCTTACTCTTTTTCTATTAGATTGAAACTTTCGATCGCTGGAGATGAGTTTTTATTCAGCCAGCATTTGTTTTAGAAATTGCGATTAATAAATGCTTTTTTGAAAACAGAGAAAATAAACTGAGGTTAAGAGCGTAGAAAAGAACGAAATCTAATTATGTCACCAATGTGACCGATTGTTAAGTATCGAGTAAATCGTCGTTTGATTTTACGCAACACGATATCACGCTGTCGATGACACCGCAAAGCAATTACAAGCGATCCTACGCAAAGTATTATTTTAATTTTGATCTACTTTTAGCGATGGCAAACATTTTCATAAATAATGTTTCTTGGGGGAGAAAAAGCTGTGTAAATAAGTTGATGTTTTCACAGAAGTAAATGGTTTTCAATTATGACTTTAGCTTGCTAATATTCGATGTATATTACCTTTGAGCGAAGAAAAGCGAGCAAACACAATTGTGATATATGCTGAAAACAACTATGAATTTACATTTAAGGTTTCGGCTTATTCACCATTCAACTAACACACTGCGATCATTTATTTTCATTTCGATTCCCAGCTAGTTATTGGCTGCGAGTTGTACTGAAAGATGGTGAAAGGTTTTATAAAAGCATCTAAGATGAGGTTCGAGATGAGAACACATTTTTCGAAAAGAGAAGAACAAGAAAGCGCGAAAAGAGTAGCTTCACGCATTCGGAACGATGCATTTTTCATGTTTGAATGCTTGCGAGCGTAGCTTTCGCTTTGCATTTCAAATTCACATTTTTAATTTGTACTTTAAAAGGGAAAATTAATTAATAAATTATTAAAATGACGTAAAAGCGTCTGTTTCGGAGTAAAAGTTTTGTGACGCATTGCTAGAGTGAAAATACATCGATTGATGGGCCAATTCGGATATAAATCAATCTCCAGTGAAAAACGCACACATCGATTCGCGAGCATTCACTGAGGAGAGAGAGCGAATTAAAGAAAAGATTGAATAGATTCAGCGATGGCTGAGAAAAGAAAGCCATTCGTTGATTACGGAGTCGCTTTTGCTTGAAAGACAAAAGCGAAGTGAAAATTGCTGAACTCGAGGAGAAAAGAGGTCCAAGTGTGAAAGTGGCACGAGTTTGGTTCGCTGTTGTTTGTTTTTTCACTTTCGAAACATGCATTTAACAAAGGCAAAGTCATAAAAGCTTTACTCTACACACACAATTGTAGTACACAGAGAGACACAATGTAACCTCTTTTACGTCATATCATTGAGAACATTCATTGAAGAAAGGAAAGAATTTTCGGGTCTCAACGGCGCCTCACCAATAAATTGCCAGCGACCGATTCTTTCCTCTTTCTTTGCGCTTTATTCAAAACACAAAACATATTCGAAACCGAGCGATGCACGATTTCCGTTTATGATCGCGGAAAGTTTTCTCTGGAATTAACCGTGCGCCAAATTTCGCCGCGGTGCTTACTCACGAAAAGTGCTGCGTTTCACTTCATATTTCTTCTATACGAGTATAGAAATCCCAAACGTTTCACCGTATTTTCGAAGCAGTGCATTCAATTTGTTCAAAATGCTGGTGGATAATTCGAAGGAGTCTATTTTCGTGCGAAGATTCGTGCTTTTGTTTTTCATCGTTTAGTTTCTATGTCTGAAAAAAGAATCGATTGTGCGAAGAGACGCGAATGCATTGTTCGACTACAGAGAAGCGAGCTTTTAAGTGCAACGGTTTTAATTTTTCGACATCAGAAAGCATTTATTTCGAGAAAAGCATTTTGAACATTGCAAATGAAAGCGAACCGCTCCAAGTTGCGACAGCGATGTGTTCGCAGTGTTTCGAAGCAGCAGCATTCGTATGAACGAAATTCACTCGCAAACCATAATCAGCCTCGAACGATTGCCGCCTGTCGTATTTTGCCCTCTATTCGAAAAGTTTGTTTAGCGAGCGATTGAAAAGAGAAACGCGCTCGCTTTCGTGAGCGGCGCATCGCGCGTTCATCACGAAACAAGACTAACGCAATGGTAAGAGTGAAAACGCATCACGCAAAGAAGCGGGAATGAGCGGATAGACATAGGTTGTGGTCAAAAGCGAGTGTTTACAGCACTGCTGCTTTCGTCGATATCAATCTATTTTTAGCATGTTTCACTCACCAATTTGCGGAACGTCGTATTGCCGCGTCGCTCGGGGCTCTCGTTTTCTAGTTGTTATTCCTTTGCTATGTGATGATGTCTGTAATGATGAGGGAGAGGAGGAGAGTGAAGATGATTTGGATTCTGCTTGAGTTGCGTCTGTAGACGCTTTGCCCGCCACAAGCGCTCTCCTGATCATCCGATTGCGAAAATTACTCTTATCGTTGTGATTATGAAACACTTGTTGATTAGGTTTATTAATGTGGGAATGACTCGTATGGAATAGTGACCACGCGGAGGTCCGTTTCAGGCTGTTGAGGATGTCGGCTGGTTTTTCGGTCTGAGAAACGACGGCACTCGAGATGTGCATCGCGATCCCAGAGAAAGCAATGATAACAAATGTCATACCCCAACAAGAAAACATAACTATCGTTTCAAGCACTTTATTCGCTTTGCCCATACATCGAGCAAAAGTTAAGCTCGTGTTCCGAATGTACCATAAAGTTCGCGCGTCAAGTTTGGTCTAAAGACGAAAAGTCTTTCGCTTGTTCTCGAATGTTGCGATTGTCTCAATTTCCTCTGGCCACTTTCCTGCAAAAGTAAATCTCGTAATGAAGCGGATTTGTCGAGAGCCAAACGCGGAGAGCGAAGTGATCAACGCACCTCTTTAATCCATGCAGAGATAAGTTGGTTGCGGCAAGCTTCATTCGCAACGCGAAACTGTCTCTGTCTGCACTTTATTAGGAAAACTTTTTGTTAGCTTATATATCAAACAGATACGAAAACAAAGTGCAAACTAAAGCACAAACCTAACCTAAACCTACATCCATTGAGAGAATGACTCGCCCACGCAAAACACAGTTTGCCCCAACCAACTATCAAACTAATCCTACATTTGCGAATGCGCTTCGAATTACTATAACTAGATAATGGCGCTTGCGTTTCCACTGATAGCAAGTGCCGATTCACGGGTATCGTTCAAAAAATAAACCAACAGTCGATCGGGTTTAACGAACGCAAACGATCGCCGTTCGAATATTTTTCTTCATTCCGCCTTTTCGCAGTCAGCGAGCATTTCGTCGCCATAAACTCCGCTCTTGTAAACGTTTCATCACTCTACGGCTGACTTAATAAATTTGAAGCATCGTTCACTTCACAACTTCAAATTCGCTCCAATTTGCAAACCTATTTGTCGGCACCGACCGCCGATGGCAAAAGGCTCGATAATGCCTAAGCAACGTTATTTAATCCCGAACAGTGAATGCAAGTCGATCCTTTTCAGGGTTCATTTGTAATTCAAGTGAAAGCGCCAAGAAACGCGACTTAACCAAAAAAAGTAAATACAAGTTTTGATTCATGAAAAGCTTAAACGCGAGCGTTTTTATTCAGAGAAATATTGTTTCAGAAAATCACTTTTGACACAGTTTAAGCGGTTGAGAAATTACACAGAGCAACTCTTCTCGTCGATTTTTCCTTATATAGGCATCATTTACGCTCTTATTTTAACCTGCTTGTGTCTAATGATAGTTCGCATGCAAATGCTACAGCGTAATATATAATGCGAACAGTGTTGTTTTATTCAGAACTGAGAGCAATGCAACAGTTCGTTTTCTAAAAACATTTTTTGGTCGATATGAGAAAAAAAATTGAACGAAATCTCACGTGTATAGAACTCACCTCAAACGTTGTGTTTGAATGCTAGCGAGAATCATCGAACCATTGTTTTTAGCTTTTTCAATGTGATTTTTTTTTTCGAAAAAATCTACGAGGTCAAATCTCTGTTATTCGATACCAGCGAAAATTGCACAAGAAATCACAGGTTCTTGAATATCGCGACGCTTTATTTGCTAAATCTGCGATTTGAGTTCTTTGCTTCGTAATTCTTACGAGTTTGATCTTTGATTATTGCAAACAAAAAAATTGTTTTGCAATAATTTCTTCTTTTAGCTCTTTAAAGTCGAGTGTCAGCTCATTCATTTTTAAAAGTAAATTTGTTCGCTTGAGCGAAATAATTAAAAAACTATAGGGGTTCGTAAAAAATTCCTCGCTCCTTGCACACTGTAATTGAAATAAGCACTCACTTTACAGTGAAGTATGCTTTAAGTATACTTTCGCTTTTTGAAGTAGTACAGGGCGGGAACAAATTTGCTTAGATTATCTATTTCAATAAATTAATTTTGAATAAACAAAACTTTATAGGCCTAGGGTTTTGTATTTGTGTTACAAATTTTAAGAAGCAAAGTTAAGTGAATATGAATATGGAGTCAAGCGAAAGGGAAAAACGCAAGCATCAAGTAATTAATTGCGTATACGCGTTAATATTAAGAAAAGAGAAAATGATTTAACTTATAAGTTTTGCTCAAAATAAATGAAAGGGAACGAATATATCTTAAAAGTTTTCGATCATTTCTGTGAACAACTCGACTGATTTTGATTTAAAGCTGATAAAACTCATGAATCAGTATTTGTCAGTGTTTCTTTCCGTTAGTTCTGTGAGTTTTAATTTTTTAAAATTTTATTTCCTTATTCAGACTTATGTTAGTGCTCCGTCATAAATATTTTGTTGAAAAAAGTCAGAGGATTTATTTTTTTAATAATTACTATGAAGTTAATAATTTCCGCAATTTTTATTTATGAACATTTAGAAAATTTTCAGGCTTATTGATGTAACTGTTTTCTTTTTGTGTATTAAATTTTGTCAAAAGTGTTGATCATTTTGATAAATAATTCCGAAATAAATCTTTTATAAATAATTCTACTCGATCATACTCGATAGTAATGATTTTTCTGAAAAACAGGAGATTTGCTTGTGTTCATTTTTTCACGTTTCATCGTTGCGCTGGTTTTTGAATTTTTCCTACAACCAATAAGCTTTTGTTCAATTTTAAACAAGGAAGTTAGCGTGAAACCGCTTCTTTTATTGAGTTATTAATCAATAGATGTAGATTGAAGAAGTAATTAAAATGAAACAATCCTTATTTGCTCATAAAATAAAGAGGCATAGTTTTCATAACTATTTAAGTTCTATTACTGTATATGAACATGTACAGAATAAACCGAAAGTTCCGATTTGAATAGGCTTAAAATGTCAAACAGCCTAGAGCGTCAAGTAAGATTGTTATTTCGCGCATATCTCCGCCCAATAGAAACACTCTTTTCACTCTGTATGGATAAATGGATATTTACATGTGTTTATGTAATATTATATGAATCATACATCCCTTTTGTGTTTGGATGAGCTTTTTCAGCTAAATTTTGATCAAAAGTTTTAATATTTTTTCTTATTCCTTTAATTTTTTGTTCATTTCTTCAAATCAATATGAATAAATCCAATTTTTATGCACTCATACAAAGAGACAGACCACATTCACTGATTCATGCTTAATGCGAAAAGTTTTTACGAATGTGCAAAAAAAAGATTAAAATGCTGTCGTTTAATTCAATTATACTTTGGTTATTATCAAGCAAAGCACAAAGCTTTGGAGAGTTTTTTAGAATGTTTCAATACAATCAAAAACAATTTTATTAGGATATTCTAATCCACTATCAATCTTTACCTCAAACGAAATGTAATGATGTTTGTGAAAACCGGAAGCCTAAAACCATTCGTTTGAAATCAAAGGTGTGCGTTGTATAAAAAACAGATTAGCCTACGGTTTTAATATACACAGAGTGAGCACAAAGTTTCTATATGGATGCGCTTAAAAACATCACACATTTGCTATTTTTACGTCATTCCTCCACCTAATCAAAACTTTCTGTTCATTTTTAAAATTTTTTAGAGTTGGAAACATTTTCTACCACTAGCATTGTGAGAAAAATTCTATCTTAAAATAAAATTATAATTATAATTAATTTTGGTGTGAAATTTAAAAATTAATATGTTTAAATTTTGGTTTCAGTACAATCAAATGTTTATTATGTGATGAAACTAACGTTTTCAAAATCTGTATTTGAGTTCTGCAAATAATTTTAGTTCTAACTGTGAAGATGACATGCTCAAAATTCAATTGAACTAATTTAACAGTGAAAATTAAATTTAATGAGCGTTTCCTAAAAGATTTTTTGAAAAACTGATAAATTTTCGATGTCTTTTGATATTTTTTCGAAAATAAATTGAGTGAAAAATTAAGCTTAACCAACAATTTTTTACGAGTAAAACCAATTTGATGTTCATTATTCATGTGAGTGTAAAATAAGTCACTTTTGATAAAGTTCTATTATTGTCTAACTCAGCATCTTTAATAAGTGAGACCATATGTAAGCATATAACAAATTTGTGCTGTCCATTCATTTCACTATGTAGAGTGCCGGACGTAAAATTGTGTATTTTCTCGATACAAAGCCGCTTCATTCATACTAAAGAAAAAGCGTCGGGAAATGAATTATCTTGAACCAAGTTTCAATGAGCACTTTTCGATGTCACAATTGGCGAACATGAGTGAAATCTGCTCGTGATTTTCGCGGAATTGATTGTTTGATAATATAACGATTGAAGACTTTTACTCAAATTTCTTTTTCAAATGTTGCTTCGATGTTATAATGTTTTTAAATAATAGCATTTTATGATTTTCCCGTATCAATATCTTCAAACGAAGATATTTAACTTTTAAATTTTACTCGTGCATTATGAATTAACTGACTTTTTAAAGTTTTATATTTCGATGAAAATTGAAAATGAGTGAAATTAAACTCATTATTATGAAACTGACATGAAATTGTATGGTTTCAATTAAAGTTTAACTTTTATTTTTATAGGATATACAATATAATTTTGGTACAATCTGGTACAATATAATTTTTGTAAAACAATTTTGTTTTTCTTTCATAATTTACGTATTGACAATATTCACAATATTGCGCCACTGTTTTCGATATTTCTTTGGTTTTACAATTGTAAGACCGATACTTTTCATCAAAACAGCTTTTCAATTCTAATCAAAATGTCTTTACGCTTAAAAGTTAATACGCAACGATAATGTTTACGGCAATTTTAGACAGAGAACAAAGAAGCGAATCAACGCCTTTTCATGGTTTGCTTTTCGTGGTTAATTTCTTATTTCATTTCTTGCAGCTAGAAAAAATGATGAGTACGTAAATTAATGCAGCGTGCTTTTTATAAGAGTATCGCTCTTGAATGCTTATAGCTTCTTTAAATTTTGTTTTATTTTACATATTACATTTTTTTTAATAGCTTTATATTTTGAACATTTATAACTTTGCATTTTGTAATGTACATAATATGTATATGCACATTATGTTTATTACATTTTGTATATAATTTATATTAATACCATTAATGGTTTTTTTTCGAAAAAGTAAAAACCTGCAATGCTAGGCCTGATTTTCATAATATCCAAATTAATCACATAGGATTTGATTTGAAAAAGGAAAAACTGAACAAGATTTGGAATGAGATTTGGAAACGCAAAATGAAATTTATTCAAAATCGACTTTTCATCTGCCGTGTTGATTTTTAACATCATTTGAAATCAAAATTTTCACGCTTTTCTTATGTTTATATACAATCCAACAAGTAGTTCACTAAATATGATCGCTGCTTGGCCTAACAGATCTAATTGAATAGTTCACAAAAAAAAGAATAAAATTAATTCATTTTTATAAATTAAT
>NCKU01000470.1:0-41189 GCA_003675995.1 Dinothrombium tinctorium | reverse complement strand
GGTGAGATTAAAAAAGCAATACAATCTTACTTTCTAAGTTAAAAATGATCAAGAAAATTGCTTCATAAAACTATCATTCAACAAGCTTGCAAAAGATTGCAGGTAAATAAAATTAATAAATAGCTTCGTCCTACTATTACTGACAAAGCTCACAGATAAAAATGAAATTAAAATTTTTTACAAAAAGAAAGCAAAAGAAATTGTTTAGTCAATTTAAGGCAGTAAAGTAAATGGAAAGCAATTGTTAAAATCGTTGCTGACAAGTGTAAAATTCGAGTCCCATTTTAATCATTGACTCCAATTACATCACTTCTGCATCTCGAATATCCGTGATTCTGCTCTTTCATTATTTTTCCTTTTCAGACATTGTCGACGTACAGTTAGAAATTTTGGACTTCAATGCAGATGGATTAATTGATTTCGCTGAATTGTCAGCGTACTCGGAAAAGAAAAAGCATGAAACGAATGAAAATGATAAATGAAATTCTCTAAATTGTTTCACAAGATCAAAATTTTACTTCCAATTAGATATTTTAATTTTATATCAAAAATAGCAATCAACAATTTTCACCAATTATTTTAGTATTTTAAAACTACAAAAACTTATAATATTTTTATCTTGATTTGTGATATGCCTTTCATATCTAAAAATCAAATTTTTGTTTTAGGATCTATTGCTTCTTATGCTTTAATGATTAAAACGCAACAACAATTTTTCTTTCAATCAATAAAAATTCTTTTTACTAATGATAGAAATATAACGAAATAGTAGTTAAAAGCGCATTTTTGACTGTGAGTAAATTGCTATGAACAATTAATTGCATTTAGTTTGTTTTGTATATGTTGAATCCGCTGTTAAAGCTTCAGAAAAGTGTTTTTGATTTGATCTTTATGATGAAGTTGCTGTATCAAGCTGATTGCGCTTCGGCTCTCACTGCGACTATTGAAGCAGCGCACTGGCGAATAGAAGAATTTTGAAAATGTTTTTAATTCATTTAGTATGCTAATTAAATTAAATTCATATTGATGTTCATTATTCCTCAAATGAATAAAGTTTAATTTGAATTTTACCCTAATGAAATAATTATCAAATTTAAAGAGTTTAAATTAAAATTACATTATTTCATTTATTTTTTAATTTGAGTAGTTTAAAATTTTATTATTTTCTTTACTTTAATGCTGGTAAAGTTTCATATTATACGTCGTAAACATATTGCAAATTTACACTCGTGCAGATTTAATGTAAGCGGCGATCATTTCAATCGTTTTATGAGTATTTTTCTGAAATATGAAAGAAAAAGTTTTAACCATCTTCTTTCTATTTTACTTATTAACTTCGACCAAGTGTCATGATCAGCTTTCTTTTGACGAAAATTTGATATCAGAGAATGAAACCGAACTAAAACCTGAGCCTCTGTGGAAATATTATGGCAAGATTAAGATTAATTTAGAGTAAGTTAAAAGTTGTTTACAAATAATTAAGAACAATGAAAATATCGATTTTTAATTATTTGCTTAATAGCCACGTTTTAGAAGAGACTAAAAATATAATTGAATTACACAATCAAGAAAAGCTCTCTGAAATGGACACGCTTTTCTATTTTCATCGATTGCACGATTTCGACTTGAACGGTTATCTCGACGGACTCGAGTTACTTATTGCTGCTAAACATTCATTGGTACACTTTAAGCAAACACACCTTTCGACAAACTTGGAATTACTCGCAGGTAAGATATGAGCAAAAACATTTTTGATCGCTTGCTTTTCTTTTTGCTCGAAAGTGAACAAGAAAGCAGTCGAATTGATTATTTTTTTATAGATGTTGTCGACAAACAACTAGAAGCTTTCGATTTCAATCGAGACGGGTTAGTCGAGTTTGCAGAGATGGGCAAGTATATTAAAGATCATCCGAAAGAAAAGTACGAAACGGATGATTAAAAATTACAATTGCAAACATTTCACTTTCATTGTCAATCAAATGTATTTAAATTTGAGTTTTAATAAAATTAATTTCTATTTTATGGCTAATTTTTATTTGTTTCATTGCCTTAAAATGAATTCGACTTTTTATTTTTTTAAAAATTTGAAATGAATATTCACTTTCATTAACTTCTTCAGCTTATTATTTACGCATTTGTATGAATTAAATTGTGAAATGCGTTCTTTCTTCTTTTACTCAAAATGATTCTTTGATTACGAAAGCCACGAAAATTGTAATCGAAGTGTTCATTCAAAATTAATGATCACAAAAGCGAAAATATCGCTGGGATTATGTTGAAAAGCTAATAATTACCTATTTATGATCATATTTCAAGTTTAGCCATCAAAAGCTGAATGCTTTTATTTTAAAAGCTAATTTATTGAATTACACTTTCTCATATTTCAAATTGAATTAACGTGAAACAACATGCACGTAAAATGTTCATTAACAAATGGCAGCAAATTTTTTCTTCATATTTTTTTGCGCGATTTTCACTCTAGCAAATAGTCACCAAAGTGATCCAATTGATTATAATTCGTTACCAGCGAAAGAAAAAGGTTTGAAACAAATTTGGAATTATTACGGAAAAAATTCAAAGATTGACTTAAGGTACTTAATTAAGCTGATTCTACATCATCTTCGTAATTATTAACCAGCGGTCACGAACTCAAATTTTAAATCACAAATGAAGTTTAATAAAAAAATTTTTAAATTTATTTTTATCTAAAGAGTTAACAACATAACGTCGATTAAGCATGATCATAAAACTTTTTTTCAGCCATGTATTTGAAGAGGCTAAAAAAGTGATGGATCTTCAAAAAGTGGAGCAAATATCGCCATGGGATGCAGCGGTTTATTTTCACCAGCTTCATGATTTCAACGAAGATGGTTTTCTCGATGGTCTCGAATTGTTACACGCAATGAAGCACGCACTTGTTCATCTAAATCGAGCAGATGAAATTGCTTCTCTAGAATCATTTTCAGGTTTAATCAAGAAAATTTTTTTTCGCTCTCTAAATAATTGATAAACTTTTCTAGATAAAGTAGATGAGCAATTGAAAGCGTTAGACTTGAATTCAGATGGTTTAGTCGAATTCGATGAGCTGAAGAAAGAACTCGACGAAGGTTTAGCTGAAAGCGATGAGCAACATGTTGAAGTTACAGAAACTATAACGTAAACAAAAAATGAATTTATAAAAGGGTTTGAGAAAGAGAATAAAATGAAAATATTTTCAAAAGTCAACTCGTATTGACAAAATGTATTATTCCATTGCACTTGCTTTGCTCTACAAAATTTAATATCAGTAAAACATCTGCTTTCATTTGCTTGTTCTGCTTTCTTTTCTTAGAAATCGTCATTACATTTCTCGCGGTTACGAAATTCAATAAATGCATTACAATTTCATTTCTGAAATTGAAATCTGTACGTTTACAATACGCAAAGTTACGAAAGTGGCAGTAAACGCAAATAAAAGATCTTCTGAATAGCATCTATAGAATCATTTTTATAGTACAAAGGAAAAAAGACGTGAGCCATTAAATTTGCTTTACAAGGTAGTTGATATGTTTATGTGAAAATGTATTTTTCTTTTTCTTTTACCTACGAAAATTAAATTCGTAATTATAATTTAGTAATAACATTTCAATTTTCTAAACCAACACTAATTTAACCAATTTAATTAACCAACTTGAAGTTCTTTGATTATTTTCTTTAATGAATTTTAGTCGCTTTTCTTAAAATTGCGTCAACATTGACAAAGTTCTACTTTATAGACCGATCTATTTCAAATTAAATTCGAAATGTTTCAGTTTCAGCTTTAAAAATGTGCTTATTTCAAATAAATATTTCGACGAGATAAATTGAATTTCTCGATGATTCAATTTACCTTGAGCTTATCATCAACTCGAAATCACGCTTCAAAATTAATAAACTTGAGAGGAAAATGTGTAAAATTTGTAAGCATACGATGTTTTGCTGCTTTTCAAAAGTTCAAAGAGTGGAAGAATTTTGATGAGTTCGCATAAAAAATTGCTTAAAAGCGAATAGAACATCGCTGAGACAGCCTTCAACGACTCTCAACCTTCTTCACAATTTTCATTTACTTTATCAAGCGAAGTAGAAAAGTTTACTGCTTTTAATGGATAATTTTGCCGATAAACAAAAAATCATCTTAAGTCAGCTTCTTTGATTTATGCGCTTTACGTTAAAGAGTTCAATGAACGCCGATGAAAGTGGAAGATAATTTTGCAAACATTTATTCACTAATTAACCCAGAAGAAAAGCTTTGTGTTGGCTGTAGATTTATGAAAGTAATGCGAGACTGTAATCTAAATAAATGATTACTTTTTTCGGTAATTTATGAGCGCATTAATAAGAGTAATACTGCGTTCAAGATTTACATTTAATGGCGATTTTGTTATTTTTTACCTCGCTAAATAGAATTTTCTGCAGTCGAGTTTGAGCTTATTCGCGAATCGATGAACAACGAAAACAAAGAAACGCTATTTCCACTCCTTTTGATGGAAGCTTGAAATTTCAAATGTGATTTTGTGACAAAGTCATAAATCTCAACTAGTAGACTAGAATCTCATTCAGTCATTCGTGAATGCTTCTCATTTTTTTAATCATTTGATTGCTTAGCTCTTATCAATAGGAAGTATCTTGTCTGAAAATACGGATGACAGTCGAAACTTCTTCAGAGATTTGTTCTTTTTTTATTGTTTCAAATTCTTGATTTTAATAAATTTTTTCAAACTATTGATAAGTAAAGTATGCCACAAATCCGATTGTTCACTATTTCGAATAAAGTGTGAAAATATCAAAAGAAAAACCAAAATAAAATGAATCAAATTAAAAAAACTGATTCGCCGAAACATGGTAAACAAATATATTGAGCTGTCATTCTAACTTCAGTTTAACTTCCTAAGTCGAGTAACTTTAATTTACGAGCGAAAGAAGCAATTTGCCAGAAAAGTTTTTTTTCGACATGTTTAATTAAAAACTTAATTGAATTACAATAAATTAGACAAATTTCTTCTCAAGTTCAAGCCTTTTGGTTAAGCGTGTAATCGAGTTTAAAGTTAGGTAAAACCTATTTTTGGATTTATCGTAATTGGCAAGCAAGAAATTAAAACATTTCCTTGAAAAGGTAAATTTGGAAAAAGAATTTACGTATTATTCAAAAGGAAATCAAGTAGAACTAATCAAAAATTTAATTTTTTTTTATCAAAATTTATACATTCTTCATTTAAAATTCTTGATTCTCTCATAGTAATTGAACAAAGTTTTTTTTTCTTAAGTTTAAATTTGGCGTATGTTTTGATCGTCTTTTATCTTTTTCAGTAGGTAAACGTAATGAAAGTTTATTTCCTAATGATATAAAATAAAAATAAGCTTCTTACAACACAAATAAGTAAAAATTCAAACTTAGGAAACAAGTACATAAAATTTATTTGTTACATGTTTAGTAAAATAAATTGAGTGAAATTATTAAGAAAATGTTAACGTCAAACATCGATCAATCGATACAATGAGGAAGAAGAAGAAGAATAAAAATTTAGCGAACAATAGAATTTAATTTAAGGTCGATAGTAAATCAATGCTAAAAACAACTGATTACTACTGAGAAAACGATTATTTCACTTTCATTTTCAAAAGAAAGTGAAATGAGTGTTTTGAACTTAGAAAGAAAATAAAATTTTATTTAGTAAATATATAAATTGAATAGGAGAAAATTTTTTAGCGAATACGCCTTTTTAACCTACTTTTCGTATTGTGTGCGTTCGCAAAAGAAAAAATTTGCTCATTCTTTTGTAAATGTGTGTAAAAGTGAATGACAGCTATATTCAATTCTTAAAGAAGCCGCGTTCCACTTTTAGCCAAAAAAAAACTTCAACACAACTTTCACTTTTTCACGATTTTTCTAAGTCGAAAAATAAAAAACGTGAAATTCGTGTGTGTAATTTACAATCGATGCAAATCCTCTAAAATTAAATTTTTTTCTTTTAACAATAAAATAACTTTTTCTTCGAAAAAATTTTTCTTCTTATTTTAAGATAACTTTGTTCTTCACTTCAAATTAAAGTGCGAGGATAACGAATAGCTTAGAACAGAGAAAAAGTGGCGAAGTAAAATTTTCTCTTCTAGTACATCTTTCTTCTTGAATAATTCATTTTCATACTTCAACACTGTGCGCAAAGAATTTTGAAAAGCATAATGAACAGCACTCACAGATTGTCTCGTTTTGTGTCATTCTCTCGCATATCGTTTTTATTAGGAAAAAATTTAAATAATAAAAAAATATTTTTAACTTTTTTTTAAATGGTTGAATAGCTTTAAGCGAGAAAAAGGATTAGCCCAAAAAGAATTAATTGAATCAGTTGCGCTGATGCGAAACAAAATGCGAATTTCTCATTTTTCACATTTAATCGCCATAAATCGATCAGCGAATTTAGCGTGTTGTAAATAAAAAATTTTTCTCTCGCACATATTTTGCACGAATGATTTGTTTAATAAAATTTTTTTAAATTATCAATCGCTTTCGTCTTTTCTTTCGTTTCTTTCCTCGAATTATTTTCTTCGTATCTCGTTTCACTTTGCTTCTTATCAAATTTCATTTTTGATTTTTTTTTCTACGAGAAGTGAAAGTAAAACACAATATGAAAAAAATAAATTCAGTAAGCCATTATTTACTTTGATAACCATTAATGAATTGAAACACTTTTTGAATTTTGAAAATTTAAAAAAAAATTATTAAACAACAACCAGTTCTGACATTTAGGACAAGGTTAAAAACGCTTTTTTTTGTTTATTCAGCTCAATTATAATTTTTTTACTTATCGGCTCTACTTTGATCACTTCAAATTTACTCTTTAAATCGACAAAAAATTTTTTTTGTTTGAATTATTGAGAAACAATAAATTAATTTACACTTCACTTTACAATAATTAATTGAATATGCGAAAAAATTGCATTGAAATCAATTTTAAACCAATAAATTAAGAAATTAACCACCAGATAAGTTGCTTTTAAATAATTACGAAGAATGATTTTCATTTTTTATTTCTCAAGAAATTTCCTATTGTGAATAATTGTAAAAAAATGAAGTTTTTTATTTTTTTAATTCATTCTTCTTCTTCTTTACACGCTCTTTTGTAAGTTGACCTCAATGTGGATATAGTTGAAGTGATTCGTGTGTAGATGTGTTCTAACATCAAACTTTGTTTTTTCGAAACGTTTTCAGGCGAAAAAGCGTTAAGAAACGCTGCTTATCCGAACAGAAGTTTTCAAGCTAAACAGCGTTCAGATTCATTTTTTTTTAATTCGCACATAAATTTTTAAGAAAATTCAATAAAATTAAGTGAGTGGTCTGAATGAGAACCGGAAACGAAAAGCTCGAAATACATTTTAAAAGCAAGAGATTAACCGAATTCTACTTCATTTCTCTGTTGTCTGCTTTTATTATTAATGTTACCGTTAGATTGAATTCGCGATTTTTAAATTCGTAATTACGCTAAGTATGATTGCGGTGTAATTACGCTTTCTCATTTTTCGTTGATAACATGCCCAAATTAGGCAAGCGAATTTTAAATTTAAATTTTGCAGTTATACAGAAGATTAATAGTCTCGAGATGTTACAATGATAAAACTAGCAAACTCTGCGAGTTTTTAATCCACTGGGTGCTTGAATGTAAATATTTTGTTTTTAAATTTAACTACAGCGCTCATAATTCACTAGCTTGTTAAATAAGCTCGTTATTTAATTTAAAAAAGCTGAACAAACAAATGAATTTTATTTTAAAATTTCAAAAAGTAACAAAAAAAGTAAATTTGAAGTTCTATTTCTGAATAATTTTAAATTATCAAAATTGAACTAAAACTTGAAAAAAAAACTTTGTCAAAATTTTAAATTATTCGCTAATAATTTTTTTAATTTTTGCAAACGAAATTCGTAATGGTGACGAATAAAGAAGGATAAATAGAGGTTAACCACCTTGAACTCAAAGTATCGCGAACGTTCTGAAAAGGAAAATTTCGCATTATTTTAGCATAAGCAATTTTTCGAGTGAAAAGAAAATTATTTTCAATAAACGCGTTTCGGCGCGATCTAAATCGTTAGGAAATTTTGTATTTATTTTTATTTTGAAGATAGAAAGAGTGAGTGAGAGCAAAAAAAGCTAAACTGTCATTAGTAGTGCAACACTTAATTTAATTCAGCTGTAAATTGAATTCTAGCTCTGAATTACAATTTTGACCAAGAAAATGTTTCACTGTACTTCAGATGCACATTATCGGTTTAATATCTTTGTAACCGAATTACAGGTAAATACAATTACCAATCGTCGCTCTTTGAGCTTGTTAACTTAGTTATTATATCTAAATCGAATTTTCGCGTGGAGAAAATTGATTTAAACTTAATCAATTTTATGACCTATTAAAATGTGAAAAAAAAGAGAAGAAGAAAAAACTCTCAAACATCTAGCACGTGTTAATATTTAAAATTTAATTTAAAACGCAAACAGGAAAAAAGTTTTAAATTTAACGAATTTGAGTTTTAACTAACAATTTGAGAAATGGCAAAATTAAATTTTTTTTTTATTGTTTGAACAACCTGACGATGTGAACATTGGAATAATAAATTCATTGAGTTTGTTAATTTAGCTAAATTGATTATTAGCTTTGAAAAAAATCATTGAACTAGTTTGAAATTAACTACAATTTGTTACAAAAGCCGCAAATTTATATCCGATAAGCGCTAATTTAAAAAAACCGCGTTGGATCATTTTGGAAAATGAAATTAAACGATAATCGTGAACCGACGTAATATTGGCGTCAGTTTTAGAAAAAATTGATTTCAAAAAGCGAATTAAGAACAAAAAAAAAACTTTTTAGATTAAAGCGAGCAAACATTATCACGCTACAAGTTTGAAACCATATGTTTTGATTCGATAATCAGCAAACAAAAAGTGAACTGAATTTTCAAAACATACAAGCTCTAAGCGCAATTAATATGCTATCGTTAGAACCATTCTTTTTTCTCGATTCAGTGTTCGAGTTCTGAAAACATTGTATCGATGCCGGTCACAACTGTATTACTGTTTGTTTTGCTATCGTTCACGTTGAGCCGCGCTTTACTCCCGATCACGAGGTTTGAAATTGGCCTAGATGTACGCAAAAAGCGTAACTAAAGTAAAGCGAAATGTTTGTGTGCAAATAATAAAAGAAAAGTTGCTACGATAAGATTACATTGGATTAGAAGCGATCGATTGGCAGCAGTACACACAGTTTAACAAAGTAAGCCGATCGCCGGTCTCTTCTCTCTCTCGAGTACCGGTCTGTTTACGAAGGCAGCGCTGCGAAAAGAGCGGCGTGTGGGGGCACATAAAGGTGGGCAGTGTTGTTGAGCGTCGATTGGAGAAGCGCTTACGGCGTTTGCTGTGTGCGGAATGCATAGTTAGTTAGTTAGTGTTGTGTTGTTAGTGTTGCAAACATTCACAATATGAGTGAACGTTGAGAGTGCGCCCATCGATGGCGAGAAGAGCAGCATAGAGAGAGGCCGAGAGACTAGCGAGGAGAGAGAGAGAGCAGTGAAAAAAAATCAGAGGGAAAAGCAAGTTGACGTAGTGTTTGAATTCGTGAATTGGTCGATTTAAAAAAGAGTTTGGCTCTCTGTTTTTTATTTATTTTTACTTTCGTTTCGTTTTACTTTCATTTCATTTCAATTTTTAAGCTTAGTTCGTAATCTCTTCTCGTTTTATATAAAATAATTTTTCCACTCGTTTTCAGTCGCATTCGAGACGCGCGCTTGTACGCGAGATAATACTTAACATAACAACACTGAATAATATACTACAGCACAGCGCACACAGCAAGCACACACACTGTGCTCGTGTCGCTGTCCAGCCTTATAATTCAAAAAATAAATTTGCCTTTCGTTTTCAATTTGCTTCTTTTTTTATGTATGAAAATAATTTTTTTATTTGTAAATATTTAAATTCAAAAGTCGCTCACTGAACAAAAAAAAACTCAAAATGCGCGAAGACGCCGCCGTGTGCAGGACAACGTTCCTAGTGGCCGGTGAACGATGCACGGTCACCGCGAATCGCAATTACTTGGTTTGGGAGTCGGAAGCAGCTGTAAATCGTAAGTAACATTTGTTTGTTTTGTTTGTTTAGTTTAAAATCAGCTGTTCTCCGCTTTCCCTTTTTCCTTTTTTTCGCGTCAAAACTCGAGGCGTTTGTCACTTTCAAAACAATGCGAAGTACTTTGCAAATATGAATTAAATTGTGAAACGAATGAAGCCGGATTATGTTTGCATTTGCATTGCGTTTAAAGTAACCATTGCTATTGTTAAGAAACGAAATTACTTCCGTTTTCTTTCGATTGTGCTTCAAAAAATTCGACAACAAAATGCAATTTCATCTCTTCTTCCTCGCGGTTTTTTGTTACAATGCACGCGAAATGTTTTTCTTTCGATGACTCGCGAAAGAATTGACAGCACACAAAACTGCTGCTTTGTTCGTTAACGTTGCAAAATATTTTTATTTTCTTCGCCGAATACAGCGTATACAACGCTGCGTTTGTGTCAACGAACCAGCAAATTGCAATTTCATTTTGTCGCACCATTCGTAACAACACTTCACTTTCCACTAATTGCGAAAAGTGCTTTTCACAATTCGCGACAGAAATGTAATTTCGCTTTATTTTTGATTTCGCTTTAAATGAAACGAATTTAGGCTAAAAAATCGCTTCGCGTGTAAATTTCAATCGATTTCATTGTTTTTTATTTATTTTTCACAAATTGGTTTCGAACGCGGTGTGAAATCAGATAATTTTTCGATTGCTAAACATAGTAGAAAAAAAGTGTTGTCGCCATAATTTTTAAAATTTTATTTCCTCCTCCTCTTTCTCTCTCTTTCCACAATGAGAATTCGCTTTCTTTCTCTCCGACATGTTTTACGATATTTGCTTTCTATTCTCTGATAAAAATGTTAAATCAAATTTAGTCTCTCGCTCATCGATTTAATGTCAAAAGCAAACTCGAGAGCTTTTTTAAGAAATATCAATTCTAAGAAAATTTAAAAGGTTAAGCAATAGAGTATAACGAATGATAAAAAAACTGTCGTTGGGGAATTTCGTTCATGGTGAATACGAACGATATTATAAAATGGCAGATATCGAACTAGAGAGGATAGAGAAAAACTCATTTTCAATATGCCGATCGAAGCAGAGTGAAAAAATTCACTTTGTCATCTTGACTGTTTTTTTATGAATAAAATTTTTCAGTACAAAAGCGCACATAAAAGATAAATTTTACACACTTCACATCAATCACGTACAAGGTTTCATTCGTATCACAACCACATCATATTTACCACTTATAAGATAGACGCAGTTTTAATTACAAACCGCAATTATTTTGTTTGTAAGTAGCAAACTTTTTAAAAACAGTGAAAAATAAAAATTTTTATTGAAAGTAGGACATTTATACATGATGAACACAGTGAAATTTCTATATTTACTTTATTATCATGAGGTAAAATAAATTTGTTTATTATAAAATTATAAAAAAAGCAAAATTTTATTTTACACCTACGTGCCAATGTTAATAAATTAAATTATCTCATTTCTTCTTCCTCATTGCTTACGCCTTAATTTTCGATCGATTCTCGCAATTTATTAATTACTCGCTTGTAGTTTTTTCTTTCACACCTTTCATATTCGAGGCAAAATTTATTAACAAATTACAATTATTGAACTTGATTTTTACCGATTTCAAATTAAAAGAGGAAAAAAGTGTTTGGCATGAAGGATTTCCTTGCCGATTTTTTTTTCAACTTAGTTTAAGAAATACGCTTTTTTAAAGGTCGGATTGAATTGCTTATTAATTTGTCAATCATAATACACAAAAGCAAATAAACGCACAAACAACACGCCTAAAAATTTCTAAGCTTACAAAATGATGCGACCTTCCGATTTATTGCGATATTGAATGCAAATTATAGTCAAAGTGTCAATTTGTTCACTTCAAATTTTATTTTTACCATTTGCACAATGAAATATTTCTTAAAAATAAATTTTTTTTTCTCCAATTTTTTCCGAAATTGCGGCAAAATTTTCTTTTTACTTCTTTGACCTTTTTTACAAATAAATAATTTATTCGAGCTAAGAAGTTTAAACTCTTTCTCGATTCGCTCACTTTCTTCGACTAGGGGAAATGCGATGAAATAATTCCAACGCGTTATCTTCTAATTCAATCGCAAATTTGATGCGCTAGGAATATATTCGGTTTCAGATGCATGGCACACACACACTCATTCTCACTCTCACTCTCAGCTCACAAATTAACTATTTTCCCTTTGGGTATTAAAAACGGCGAAAGTGTTTACAAATTTTTCACAACACACGCAATTAAATCAGTGACGAGAGAAAGAGAAAGCGAGTTTTGCAAATTCACTTCGAGGAATATTACCGTAAGGCTAAACACTGCAGCAGCAACAACAACAACTCCTTTTGAAAAGCCAGTTCGCTAATGTATAAATCTAATAGAACTCGAGCATTTTTATCATGTGCTTGTGTTATCTCATGAAATTCAATCAAGAAAAGAGCAACTCAGATAATTTTTGTTCTAATCCAGTCTGTTTTGCAGATTGAAATTTTGTTTCTTCTCAATCTCTCTGTCTGCTTCAACGAACCTACGCACAAGATAAACTTTCATTTCGTCGCTTATTTTGTGCTTAAGCTCTCTAACAATCAAATGTCTGACATGAGCTTCTTAATTAATCTTATTTTTTTTGTTTTTTCTCGTCTGATACATTACATTTAGTCAACGAAGAAAATCTATTTTCTGATCGATTTATGCCAGCACATATTTCAAAAATGATTTTCACAATGTTGGCTTATACGCAATAAATTCGGTTAAGCAGTTGTATTCATGGCAATCATTTCGCTTTTATTATTTTTGCTAGCTTGAAAACGGAACCTTTATAATTTTATATTTTTAAATATGCATTTTGCGTGCGCATTTCATACGTCGTTGAAGATAATTTTAATAATATCGCATTAATACATTTAATTCACGATTTAAAAAATGAAGCACAATCGATAATGGGCGAGTGAATTTGGTTGCATTAAATTCCATCGATTTTTTTGCGATCTTTTGTTTTCAGGTCGAAATTATGGGTCACTCGTTACATGATTATTTAAGCAATTTTTTTTTATTCGCTAATTTTGTTATTGTTGCGATATTTCGAAGTCACGTTAGTAATTAAAGTAAAAGAGAAGAAGAAGCAAAAATCGGCGCACATAAAATGAAATCTGCTGACTTATATAACCTTGCACAGGCAAAATAATAGCAAAAGCGTGCATGGCAGTAACACGCTGATCTGACAATCGTTGTCGATTAAGCTCATAAATTGTTTACTTCCTGACTTTTAGTCCCATGGTTCTTCTTGTCGTTTTCTTTCTCTTTCTCTCTCTCTCATTCTCCCTGTGTGCTTTTCTCTTCGCCTCGCATTTCGATCGAAATACTCGATCGATTCGATTCGAATTACGAATGCGAAATGCATATATACAGTAAACAGCGAGAACAATAACAATTATTATCATTTTTGAAATTTTTTCCTCACCCATAACAACAACACATGTGTTATAACAACAGCGCATTACATTCTAAGCACAGTGGACACCAGCTTTGTGTCCTCAATTCGATTTCTACATCATATTCTCAATTGTAAAATTTTTTTTCTAGCTCAGTGTTAATTGCTTAAACAATGATTAAATGTGTTTTTAATTCAAGAGTGGTCTTAAAAAAATATAAAGAACAAGAGAGAAGCAAAGAAAAGAGCAGCTGTTTAAAAATGAAAAAAAACTTTTAATATGTCTTTAGGTTAAGGTTTCACTCTAAATTCTCTTTTTCTCTCTCACTTCAAACCGAATCAATTATTAATCGTGAATTTAGGTTTTCGGCAATGTGTTTATTTAAGTTTTTTATTTTTTTCAAGTCAAATATGTTTCATTATTAGTAAGCAATTAAAATTTTAAATGAATAGTAAAATTATTGCATTCATTTCAAACATTTTTTTATATTAAATACATCGTTTGATTAACTTTCTAATCACCACTGATAATGAAATTTGAATTTATTTTTTTATTATTTATCGAGCTCTTAAATTCTCATTTTTGGTATCTTTCTCTTGCTTAAGTTACGGTCAAAAGTTTAGCAATGTTTGCATTTCTTAAACTTTTGATGTTAAATATAAAAAAAGCATTTGATATGTGCTCAAGCGAGTGATGAATTTCAAAAAAAATTTCGTTTTTGCTGAAACAACCTCTAAATTGATATTAAACAAGTCGATTGAGAATTTCAAA
The DNA here is from genome assembly GCA_003675995.1 of Dinothrombium tinctorium. Classification (NCBI taxonomy): domain Eukaryota; kingdom Metazoa; phylum Arthropoda; class Arachnida; order Trombidiformes; family Trombidiidae; genus Dinothrombium; species Dinothrombium tinctorium. Next base: position 26,837 of record NCKU01000470.1, on the reverse strand, counting down.
TATGAAAAACAAAAAATCAATGCTATAAAAATTATTTAAATTTAAATTGAAAATATTTCACTTGATCTCTTGTTGTTTTTTCAATATCATTTCTGCTAGATTCCATTTTAATTTATTTTTTTATTATTCAAGCATTTAAAACTCTTGTGATAATAATTTGCTGAGCTTAATGAAAATTTTATTTTATTTATTTTTCATTCTTAATCCTATTTTCTAATTTTTCGCAAAGAATAAGAGCATCTGCCATCGTGAGATTATTTATTTAATTTAATTATTATTTGTATACATTTGTATCGTACACTGGCTGATAATTGTAGCTGGTGATTTCCTGTATATTCTTCTTTCTTTATCTTATCTTCATTTTCTCTCTGATATTCTCAAACCGGTGCTTTCATAATAAAAATTTCAGATAAGATTATCACTGCAGAAAAATAAAATATAAAAATCTACCAGCGTTTAGACCAAAAAAGAGAAGAGGCTGAAAGATAAATGTAAATAATAAATGTGAGGACACTGATAATTGAACAATTGTTTGATACAATTGAAAATAATTGTTAAAAAGTGATTACCTGCCAATCGTTTCATCATAAAATACACAATCGAATGAGTGAAGATATAATTTTCAAGTGCAATGGCAAATAAAAGCAATATTTTTGTAAAATTTTATTTATTTAGTTTATCTTGCAAAGAAAAAAGTTTAACCATTCGCACCGAAGCAAATGATTATGACATTTACGTCTCTTATTTTTAAGTAAACTTAAAAAACTCAATATTCACAAAGAGGAGCTATTTCGATCTTCATAAATTTGCTTGGATTTTATCGCTCGAAAATAGAAGGAAAAACATTTACATTTGAGCTTCTTTTCTTTTCTTTGCGTTCTTTGCGTCAGAGATAAGCAATTGAATAAAATTTCTTTCGGCTTACTTTCATGTTCAAAATTTAATACTCGTTCCACATTATTCAAGCATTAGAGAGTTCTTTTCAAACTAAAACTATTTAGTTCTAGCTAGCGAAAATCTAAAGTTAGATTGAGTACTTTCTTCAAAAGCCTAATGTATGCATAATTTATGAATTTTATTGGCGTTTTTATTAGAAACTCGGCGAAATGGCGAAATGTAATCAAATATTGAAAACTTTTCTTTTATCTCTCCGTACAGGTATAACAATGGTTCCGTTGAGTCAAGTGATTTCGATAAGAGCTTGCTATTGTTTGAAGAGAAAACAGAAGCTCCTATGCGAGTGTATCGCCGACGAGAATAACGCTTCTTCAGTGGCTTCAGTCTCGTCTACATCGTCATCGACGAGATCAGTGTCATCGCCGGCACATCACGGTGACGACAAGCTAAAATGTATTTGCGTTTACTACGCCGTGCCTGTCGGTCAATTCGGTTGGAAGGTGACATTCGTTTTGCTTTATCCTGTACTAACGAATGCGGACATCGATATGAACGCAATTCAGGATTGGATGATCAAAACTCGTAATTTGCTCGATGGTGCGTGTATGAGCGTGTCTGTTTGTTTGTTTGTTTTTTCTATCTCGAACAAAATACACTGCGGGCTAAATTTTTTGCCTAGCCGCACAACATACTAACAAGCAATTGAGGAACGTCTGAAAAAACTTTCCACACTCAAATACTTAAAAGTGAAATTAATTTAAATTCACTTTTCATTCAAAGAAGGCCGCGGCTATTCTTTTGATTTAACCGTTAAATCGTTAAGATTTTTAACGAGAATATTTCAATCGAAAATATCTATAAACTAAATGATAAACGAAATGAGATAGGAGCAACTCGTTCGTACAAAATAAATTTTCATATTTCAATTTATTTAGAGCTACATCATTAAATATTCCATTATTTTCTCATCGCATTCATTTGTTTTCTTAGCCTTTGCGTTCGCTATTATTCGCTTTACTTGATAGAAACACAAGTAAAAAGAGTTGAGATATTTTCATTAGACAAAAACATTATTTTCTCTCTTTTTCTCTCTCTCGCTCTTTTGATCACACACTTCCGTATTAATAATGTCTACTTGAGAGGAAGTGAAAATACAATATCGACCTGATCTCTAAATGCCAAAACAACAAAAACAAAAACAAAAATTTTTTTATTTAAGAACTGTCTGCAAACTTTTCCAAAAAGTTTTCTTTAATGAACGCGGAATGAATGACTGCTTTTCGCCCGGTTTTAAGGAAATGGCATTTTCAATACTTTCACTTTCGACAGCTTCAAAAGAAAAAGAGAGAGGAGAGAGAGAGAGAATGAAAAATTGCTTTTTCAAATGTATTATACACGAAATTGGGTCAACTGCGCTCTTTGGTCTGTCGTCTCTTCTCCTTCAATTTTTTACGCACTTTTCTTCTTATATCACTTAGAGCAATAAATTCAAGAAGCGATCGATTAAACAATGAAAAGAATTGTTTTTTAGGTCATGGCTTTTGTGTCTAAATATAGTTGCACATTTTTTTTCGCTAAAGAAACACACTTTTTTCAAACATAATTCGTATTTTTGAACGCATTGGAAAAATTTTACGACCTTAGTCTTGAATTACTGCATTCATTCATTCATTTGCTCAGAAGCGAGACGAGTTAACATTGAGAAAGTGATTGTTGTTACTTTTCTCTTTCATTTTAGAATTCAAAAGACCGAAACGACTACTTGTGTTCGTTAACCCGTACGGTGGTCGACGAAAAGCGCCGAATATTTACAAGCAAAAAGTTTTACCTATTTTGCAATTGGCAGGATGCGAGATCGATTGTATTCTCACACAAAAAGCGAATCACGCCAAAGAGATGCTCGAGAATGTGGATGTTCCGATCAAAGAATACGACGGCATCATTTGCGTCGGCGGCGACGGAATGTTCGCCGAATTGCTTAACGGCATCGTTAATCGTACACAAGTCGAAAATAACAATGATTATCCTTCCATTGAGGACGCATTAGTTTCGCCGTCGATGACAATCGGCGTTATACCTGCCGGTTCGACAGACGCCGTTGCGTTTTCAACAGCAGGAATAAACGATCCGATCACTTCCACCTTGCATATTGTTTTGGGCAACAAAGTAAATATCGACGTTTGTGCCATTTACAGCAGCCGTGATGAGAACAAATTAATTCGATACGCGACTTCTTTTCTTGGTTACGGATTCTTCGGCGACACGATGAAAGCGAGCGAGAAAAATCGTTGGATGGGTCCGCACCGATACGATTGGGCTGGATTTAAGAAAGTGATGGCGCACAAAATTTACAGCGGTGAAATCAGACTTCACGTTTCAACTGTGGATGGTTCGCCAAAAGACAATGAAATCTGCACCACTGAGTATATAAAACATTCGCAAATATTTTCTCGTTTTTTAATTATTCTTTGTTTTAACAGTTGTCCATTGTGTGCGAAAGCTGTGCTCAGGGCGAGATACGCCAAAGCACTCGCTGCATCAAGACCAATGGTAGAAGATGACGGAACTTCGTGTGTCGCGATAAGAGGCCGTTTCTTAGCGATAAATGCAGCCACGATGACTTGCCGCTGTGGAAAATCGAAAAAAGGAATGTCACCAGCTGCACATTTAGGCAATGGATGCACCGATCTGATTATCGTTTCGCAATGTTCGCGAATTAACTATTTGAAATATATGCTTCGGCTCGGAATGTTGTCATCGAGTCCAGTAAGAATTTCTAATTTTTTTATTTCAATAACAACATTCTCTTGTATTTTACGCAGTTTGATCTGAATTTCGTCGATGTTTACCGAGTGAAAGAATTCGAATTCATTCCGATCATTAAACCAACGCGTTCATCGAACAGTTACCAAGTGTCAAATGCAAGCGTTTGGAATTGCGACGGAGAATTAATAAACGAACCTGCCATTCATGTCAAGTAACAATGCTTCTGCTTCTTTTATTTGTCATTCATTGAGTTTTTTTTCAGAGTACACTGTCAATTGGTTTCTGTTTTCGGCAAGGGTCGTGAAAATCGGAATCTCGAACCGGTGATGAAAAACTCTCAAAGTTGTTGGAGTTTAAGCAGCATTGGAAAAAAGAAGACAACAGCTTCAGGAAATATATCTGTCTAAAAAACATTCAAATTGTGAAATTGTGATAAAAAAAAACGAAGAGCGGAATTTGCAAGAACTTAAGAAAACAAATTTAAGCCATATTTTTGTACTTAAATCAAAAACAAAAAAGTTACGAACATTTTTCTCTTTTGCACAAAAAGTTTCTGATGAATACGACGCCATTAGCATCATTATCATCTAATGTCATTTGTATTTTTCAAAGCGACGATAGCTAGAGCACAAAAACAAAGTTTTCAATATACAAAATTGGTGCTGAGAGCATACTTTTCTCGATGAAAACGCTATTTTTTACGAGACAAAACAAATTCTCGCACTCATCGATTTTCTTCTCTCTTTTCTTTTCTTTTCTTTTCTTTCTTCTCATGTGACTACGTTTTCGGACGATTTAAAAAGCGTCGAAGCATATGTCACATAAAACAAAAAATCATCATCGCATCGAATCAATCAAAACAAATCGCTTCGAAGTGCTTAGAAACTTTTTTTTGTGGATCGTGCAATAAAAGTAAACAAAAGCAAAGCTACGATAAGAGGGAAGAAAGTTTTCTTAATATTCCTAAACTTTTTTTACACAAACACAGAAAAACATTTTACCACACACACACTTCTATTGCTTCACCTTTTTTGTTATGAAAAATTTTTTTGAGAACAAAGTTTGAAAAGATTTTTTGAGTTTTATTATCTTTGCAAATTAAATACAAACTTTTCTTGCATTCACCAATGTGAAGCGTTACACTTTCTCAAATTCGCTGCAAACAAAAAAAAATGTAAAAAATTCGGTTTGTGCCTAAAAATCTTATATACAACGTAAATATAATAAAAGAAAAATTTAACATTCCGAATTAAAAAATGAAAAACTAAATTTAAATTTTTTTTGTTGCTTCAATCGAAATTAAAATGGTAAATCCATCATCGATTTGTGTACGCGTTTTTCGCTTCGAACAACTTAATTGGCTGCAATAGAATATTAAAATTTTAACCAATTAATTCGAAATCATGTCAAATAAAATTATTTTTGAGTTTAGGAACTTACAATGACACCGAAAAATTTTTTTCACATGCTTATCATAATTTTGATCAATGAAACGACGAGGAAATAAAATTTCCTCACGTCATTAAAATTTTTTTTTCTCTCAAACGAAACAAAACAATTCAATTCAGAGCAAACGCGTCATCAGGAAAATAATGGAAAATTTGTTTTAAATTGTTTCGATCTCAATCGTTGTAATTATGGTTCCACTTACACAAATTTTTTCACTCGCATGTGTTGCCACCTGTTGTGTTTAATTCTTGAGCAAAACTTTTTGAATTTCAAAGTTTGTTTCAAACAATTTTTATAAGCATTTTATAAACTTAATTTCGCTTTTGGTACAAATAAACGTGAATAAACAATTTCAAATAGAGGGTCACACACATTTAAGATGTTAAAAAACAAAATCGAACATAAAAAACATTTTTCACGTATAACTGTTACAATAATTTATGAAATTCGGATTAGAAAAATGAGAATAAAATAAGAATAAACAAAAACGAGAATTTAATTTGCATAAGTGGATCAAAGTTTAATTTACAAAGCTAATCTGCGCTTTTGTGTGCAAATTTCCCAACAGCGATAACCGATGCGAAATCAGCTCGATCTAGAACGTGTTAGAAATTCGAAATTGTGGTTCGATTTATTCGGTGATTTCAAAGCAAATATCGATTTGGGCGCACAAAACTGAAGTTAAAATATCGAAATTTTTCAATCGATCTAGAATTCAATGTTAAAACTATCGAATGTTCAAAATTTGATTTGTTTGCAATCTAAATGAAAACTAAAATCAAAAATACGAATCTAATCATCGAATTGATGATGAGGAAAATTGTTCAAGGAAGAGAAGAATCGATCGCTGAAGGCAGTGTTGACACCAATTTTTGAGTTTTAAATATAATAAATATTCAGAATATTTAAATGTTTTATTTTTCATCTCTAGTTAGAAGAGATTATAAATATGTTTGACTTTGACAAAGACGCAAAACTATCTGAAAAGCTTTCATCAATTGTCTCTACGGATTTGAGTTACTTAAAGCTACTAAACATTCATTAAAACACTTTTATCGTGCTTATCTTTCCACAAACATGAGATCACTCGCAGGCGAGTATTACAAAATTTTGATCGCTAACTTTACTTTCTCAATAAAAATGAATTAGAAGGTTGTTACATACTCTATAATTAGTCTTATCGATCTAAGAGCTTCTGATATCTTATTCGAATCAGGCTCTAGTTCTACATCACCAAATCCACTTTCACGAGCTACATTTGCATGCTGTAACAAATTATTGGCGACAAATTGTTAAAACAATGAAAGTTAGTTTATTCACTGGCTTTTTTAAATAAGAGCTTGCGGCAAATGTCGTTGAGTCCTCATCGATTGTTTCGAAACCATTTTTAGCTTTGCTTTAAAAATTTTCTTCTCAAATGTTTGAAGCATACGCTCTTTAAATCCGCTTACCCAAAAGTGCACTTGCATAAAGAACGCAGAGCTCGTGTTGCAAATTATTTGATTAAGTGTCAGATTACATTTGCTCGTAAAATGAGCATTTTATAAACAGAAGTTTAATTTTCTCTTTTTAAAGCAGCAATTAAAACACACTCAGCTAATTACGACCATTTAAAATGTATAAAACTTGAAGCGCATCAATTAACGAGAACTTAAAAATTCATTTAATTAAAAATAGAACTTTACACACGTTGTTCAGTTTGAGTAACAAATTTTTTTGCAATAGTTTTCACAAGGTAATTAAAATTTCTAAATTGTTTAATGTTTAGAAATGTCATTTGGTGGAAAAGTAACAAACGGCTCCAGCACTGCGTGATACAAGACGAGCGTTTGAGTTTAGAAAAGTTCTTTTTTTCTCAAATTTTATATTTATTTGAAATTTTTTACATTCTTTATACATATTACTATGTTATTCGAAGCGAACTCTAGAAGCGAAAATAATTGAATTTTACAAGAAAAAAAAATTCAAACTTTAGAAAGTGTAAATGCGAAACTTTTTGCAAAGTTTAACAAATGTCAAATATATGAAATACGAAAAAAAGTGAAAGAATGTTAAAATCTTTACATTACTGCGCTTCTAAATATAAAATGTGAATTTAGGGTAAAATGCAGAGAGAGAGAGAAGCAAAGTTTTTTATCCACATTGCGAAAGTAAAACTCATTTAAAAAAGCTCGTGAACACCGAAATCGATAGTCTCTCTCTCTCTCTCTCTCTGTTTATCGCTATAGTAACCAAAAAGCTAAAAAAACACAAAAGTATCGAAAAAATTTATACAAACGGCGTTTCTGTCTGACCACTGTCCGAGAAAAAAATATGGAAGACATTCGCTTTGTTATCGGCGAGCTTAACAAGAATCCGTTCAATAAGAAGCTAAATGTGATCACTTACGACGAATTGAGAGGCGAGCAACGTCTCGAAATTTTATTTCAAATATTCAAAGAAATCGATAATTCGGTAACTTTTCATTGTTTCGTGTTTGCTCGCTTTAAATTTTTCCCTTCTTTTTACAGATCAGCATCGAAATTTTTAATGTAAGCAATCTTGACGAGATTGTCGCTAAAATTTTTGAAATATTGCGAATATTCAAATACACACCGCAATCGAGAATAACGCGGTAAGATGAAAAATTAGCGTAAATTAAATTTTAATTTTAAATCTTCTTGATGTTCAATAGAAGCGAATTTCGCGAGAATTTAGTGCGCAGTGAGAAGTCAACATTTACACATATCTACGCGTTTTTGTTTAGAAATATGCACGAATTGAAGAAGAGAGCTTATTTGGCGCGTTATTTTCTCAAGCTCGCAGATTCGCCTTACAACGTTGAAGAAGAAGAAAACGAGGTATTTGGTTAATTTGTAAATTAAAAAAGTAAATAGCGAGTGAGTTTATTTTTACTTTTAAAATTAGTTTGACTTTTTAAAATTCTGCTCAATCTCTTGAACAAGCGCATCTCTCATTGCTCTCTATGAATATTCATAAAAAAATACTTCAAATAGTTGAAAGCGTTCAGGCGAAACATGCCAATTTCGACTAACGAACGCATGGATAAGTACAAAATCATCGGTAACATTGGCTCGGGTGCGCACGGCATCATTTTGAAAGGTATTTACAACAATTTCAACTTCAATCGCGCCAACTCAGCCGCCGAGAAGCAGCAATGTTTGATCGCGATCAAGCGAGTGTTCATCAAAAAGCGGCACGATTTACCGTTATCGCTGGTTCGAGAAATCAAATCATTGCAATTGCTCAGCAATCACATCAATGTAAGTGTATCGTTTTCGCTTTTAATCGACTAATGCTTAATTGAATGCATGTAATTTTAGGTAATTCCGCTGCTCGATGTGTTCGCCCACGGTTCGAGTGTTAATATGGTTTTTCCATTACTTCCGCTTAATTTCACGACTGTAATTTATGAATACGAATTAAACGAATATCAGAAAGCGATGTACATTTACATGTTGTTGGAAGGCGTATCGCATTGTCATCTAAACAATATTATCCATCGTGACTTGAAGCCGTCCAATTTGCTTATCGACTGGAATGGTGTGTTGAAAATTTGTGATTTCGGTCAAGCGCGAGCTGTTTGCGTAGCAGACGCCGACGAGCAGAATTCGAGAAGTGATTGCAATGGAAATGTGCCGGGCTACATGTCTCATCAAGTGTGCACACGCTGGTATCGACCGCCAGAACTGTTGTACGGTTCGAATAAATACGACTTCTCAGTCGATATGTGGGCTGTTGGCTGCATCACAGCCGAATTGCTTCAAAAGTGGCCGCTGTTTAAAGCCGATTCTGACATTAAACAATTGTGTGTTGTGGTTCGATCGCTAGGCACACCGCCAGCTCATTGGGCCGAAGAGATGCCCGATTACAACAAAATAATATTCACACACGGTGATGACGATGATGAACTTTTGTATCGAAATTGGGACAAAGCGTTATTAGAGCGATCGAGTAATCCGGACGGAGTTGACTTCGTGAGAAGTTTGTGCAAATACGAGCGAAGATTAAGCGCGCAACAAGCGATCGATCACGTATTCATTAAGCAAGTATTTGCAAGAGATTTAGACGAGAAGCAACTAATCAAGCCTCAGCGCATAAAGCAAATGATGGGTCCACCAAACAGAGCGGAGTAGTTAATTACGACAAACGAACAAAGTGCATCAGTTCATTCTTATTACTGCTTTTGATTAATGAATTCGATTTTGGCCGTTATTTAAACTTGCATTCGTTATATAATTTCACTTTCTCTGTCATTGTTTAATTCTGCTTTCGACACTCGTTTTCAGTTATTTATTGAGTTTTTAAATTTTAAATTATTCGCATTAATTTTTAAATTCAAATTCAAGCGATAAAAATCAAAATATTGTGATTAAAGCAGATCGCATTTATTTTTAAAGCTTTTTAAATTTTAACTGAGCAATATGAATTTGAATTTGATTGTATTTTATTTTTCAAAAATTAAATTTTTGCAAAGTTGAAATTCACTATTTCTCACATTTTAGCTTAATCGTTTATTTCGCTTTATTATTATTATTCTTTCTTCCTTTAACAATTGAAATATTTTATTCACAAAATCGAATTCGCATTTCGCAAAAACGAATGACGCGAATGGAAATGCGAAGAAGAAATAAATTTGCTTTTGTTCATTTTTAAAAAATAAATTTTTTGATTTTATTTTATTTTCGTAACACGTCACTGTGTTTGTTTGAATCACGGCTTATCTGGAGCGAATAAAAATTTTACTTTTATGCTTTAGTTTTATGCGAAAAGTTTGCAGAGAATCGATTTTATAAACGGAAACAATAACGAAATTCGTACGCGAATAAAAAGAGTTGAAATCGATTTGACATGATGAAAAATTTATGAATTCAATTTTCGGAGAAGTGATTTGTCTGAGAAAGAAAAGAAAAAACGCGAATATGCCTCGAAGACAGGCGTATGAAATTTTCATAATTTTTGCTATTTTTAAAGTTCATATTGATTTAATTCCACTCGAAAAGCATTTGAACACTCGTGACGCTATTAAAATTTTTACTTGAATCGAATTTACTCGGCGCTTAAATTTCAATTTTGCTTTCACGACGCTTCGTTTAGCAATCTCATCGCCTCGGGTGGAGCAAAAGCACTTGTTCAACGATTTTTTTAAGATGATTGAGTAAGATTTATTTTACAAACGATACTTAGACTTTTAAATTAAATTTAAATGAAAGTGAAATAGACTTTTAACGATGAAAGAAGATAGCAAATAAACTCGTTTTCGTAAGTAGATTTTAAAAATTCTCGAAAAATGAGGGGAAAAAAGTAAAAATTTTGCCTATGGAAAACTTCATGTAATTTCGATGCTTTTATTTTCATTGTTTTTATTTGTGAAAATAATTATAATCCGTCTTCTAAAAAAACCGTTGAACAAGAACTTTGATCCATTGAAAGTCCCAACTATAACGAAAACAAAATTCGAAAATAAATTAAAAAAGAACTTTTTGAAAGTTAGACCAATTTCAAGCTTAAAAAATAAAAATTATTTGGATTAACTTTGAAAAGCAGCGAAAGCAAGCGTCTGAGGCTTGACAAAACTAATTTTATGTTTCGCCAATGCTTAACTTTTTCACTCTCACCGTGGGTAGCGAATTTGTTTTTGTTTTTTTAATTTTCTTTAAGAGGATTAACTAGAAAATTTTAGTTTCAGTTTTTAAAAATCAATTTACCACAATGTTCAGAAGCAAGATTGAGCGCTTTTTAAGCTCTAGTCACTTCTCTAAACAGCCGCCCTAATAAACGCAGCGACAAGCCTTTAAAAAATTCTTCATTAAATTTCTTATTTACGCTCGACTCGTTTTATTGTCTTTTTAATAATAAAAATAAATCGTTATTTAAGCTTTTAAGTATGCGATATAAAAAGAGAAAAGAAAGAAATTAATTAAACGATTTTACTTTTTTACTTGACTAGAAAGGAATCGATGAGAAATATAACGCTGCTATTTGCCGATAGCAAACAGCGAACTTTGCGAAACTACTGATATAATAAAACGGTCAAGAGAAGGAACGAACGCAAATATTTTCTTATATTTACTCAATGTCTCTGTACACATGCATAAACTAGGTTTTCATAGAAGCAAATTCAACATTTTTTTTTATTGCGAAATAAATAAGTTTCGAAATAATTCTAATAAAATTTTCATGAGATTTGTTTTAGATGAAAAAAATTTTTATGTGTATAATAATTGCAGCTTACAAAGTTAGACTTCTTAGAAATACTCAATTCGATATAAACAAAAATTTTTTACTGACAGTGAGCTTGTTACTTACAATCGATGGCATTCGAAGAATTCACTCATTAGAAAAGAAACCAAGAGAAAATTGGCGCAACCGTTGGCTAGCAACGTGAAAACCCAAAATTCTTGCCATAGACGTAATTATAAACTATTTATTGAGAAGGAATGATATAGAGCAAAATTTTTATTTTCTTGTTTAGACTCTGTTTGCTCGTCGTTTCAAATGTTTTTTGATTTGTTGTTGCATTGTAAAATTTGAAACGAAAAAAAAAATTCTCATTAATTTCTACGTATTCGCAAAATCAAAATGAATTTTGTACGAAAGAAATATTGCCAAAAAAATATTTTCTACATTCGTTTTGAATACTACGATTTATTTTGTTTCTCATAGCGAAATATGTACTCGCTTTGAATGTTGATTTATTGAGAAAAGCGAATGCAAAGCACTGCGCGAATGGAAAACAGAGAATTGCTTGTCAAAGAAAGCGAAGTAATAAAGTAAGAAAAATGTTGTTGAATTTAAAAATGTGTACAAATGACAAATTCAAAATTTCAATAATAAAAAATTTCATATTTACTACTCATACGCCATTTTTCATTTAGAAATTTAAGTAAGAATTACGATTACAAAATTTTCTAAGCTTTGAAAAAACACTTCACTAGAAAAACATTCGGAGATGAAAAACATGTGGAAAGCAAATCATGTGAGAAAAAACTTTTGCAAATTATTGAAAGAAGCATTTCGTATTCACGAATAAAAAGCTTTTTTTCACTCAAAATATCAGCAAAAATGTCAAAGATTTTCCAAGAATTCGCATTTCAAATGCAAATTTTGAAAAGCAATATGAATGAATTGAAAGCTCGCATAAAAGCGTCGAAAGAAACTTTTCGCTACACGAGAAAAAAATGTCCCTGACATTGCCAGAGATTTTTAAAGCGACAATATAATTGATCGAAACATTTTTTTGTCACCTAGCCACGTCCACTTATCGAACAGCCTATTCGATGTTCAATTACGTTTCGCTTTGCTATGATTTTATTATTATTTCAGAGTGAACAAAAATTCTTGTTCGAAATTAATTTTGTTACTGCAATCGTCACGATTGTGTATGCGTGTGTTCGAAGCTTGGAATCGATTAATTTGAAAAGTTTTTTGTCTAATTTTTCTTTGTTGAAAAAACGAAAATTATGATCTTGAAGCAAATTAACTTGCAGCTGAATTTGCATGAATAAAATGAATCGATTTAATAAATATGCAAATGAAATTAATTGAGAACATAAATTTGTGCAATGTGACAATTTTTTAGACTATGTAAATTTGATTAGAAGAAAATGGAATGCTTTTGATTTTTAAATTGAACTCAACACTCTTTATAAACTAAAATGATGATACGATGGCTTTTGCGATGCATAGAAAAAAATCTTTAAAAAATTAATTTTGTATCGTGTTACTTCATTTGGCATGAAACTGTATTGAAAAGTTGTGCAAATTAAAAGTGTTTGCATTTAAAATAATTTGAATAGAAAATTATCTTATGAAATTTTGAATGAATTGAATTGAATTGAATTTATTTAAGCGAAAATTGAACTTTAAGGTGAAAATATTTAATTAGAAGCATGTTATACTAGCTAAAACGTTATCTAAATCGATCAAAAACTGACTTTTTGAAGGCAAAAAATTTCATTTTTGCTCATTATGTATATACGCACTCAAATTGAAAATTTTAACAATGAGAATGCATTTAGAGCAGTTCATTAAGTTAAGTTCAGTTCATCTGGTAAATTCACATTTTCGATGAGTTACGTTTTATCAAGTTATATCAAACAGAATCAGAAGATTTAATTTCAATTGATTATTCAAATTTTGTACGATTTATTCAATAAATAAAAGAAAAGATTTCACTGCTTCTTTAAGTTATTCTCCGTTTTTATTTTTAAATGAACAGAGTGTACTATTGAATATAAATTGAAATTTTATTCATAAGTTATATTTAAATTTGTTGGGTGATCATTAAAATTAAATTGCATGTTAAAAATTTTAATATTTGGTTATTAACAGGTTCATAATTTCAAAAATTTCTCAATTAATTATTTATAATATTTTATTCATTAATTCAATTGTTTTCTGCTTTATTTTTAAATTTAACAACTTTTTAATTGTGAAGCTTGATAGTAAAAGCATTTCTCGAAATAAAAGAGAAATGTCCAGGCTATTCAATACCCTCGCTGACCACATAATTCAATTTAATCACTTTTGCGAAACGAATTGAATGTTTGCGATTGAAATTTAGAAAATCAATTTGAAAAAAGCATTTGAAACGCTATGAACAATTTAATTTAATGTCAAGAAAGATAAATTGAATACCCAGGTTTTTCGGTGGCGGTGCAAAGAGAAATAATATTCGAGGCTTTGAACTAAGATCAAATATAATCAAAAAATAAAAAGTTTTATGGTGAATAAAATAATGCGAAAATTAAATTTCGAACTTTGGCAGCCGACAAAAAATTCATTTCTGAACTCTCATTGCATGAACTGTCAAAACGATGAACATTTTGAAGTTGTAAAAAGGTTTCACACTTTGAAAAGTATGAATGTGAACTTTTTCACGAAGTATAAAATATCGATGAAGGCCTAAAGTACAAGTCGGAAAAGCAAATGTAACACTATTTACATAAATTATAGTTTATCTCAAACCACGAAGTTTTAAGTAAAATGACAAAATAATGCAAAATATTTAAGGTTGAACCGATAAAAGCGAAATTTCATTTAAAAACATTTCATGAAAACACGAAATCGATAGTCTCTTTCTATTTATCACTATAGTAACCGAAATCTGAAAAACATACAACTAAGTGCTGCCGAGGATAAGAAAACTTTTAATACAATTGACGTTTTTGTCTGCCTATTGTCCGAAAGAAAAAAAATGGAAGACATTCGCTTTGTTATCAGCGAGCTTAACAAGAATCCGTTCAATAAGAAATTAAATGTGATTAGTTACGATACATTGAGAAGCGAGCAACGTTTCGAAATTTTATTTCAAATATTCAAAGAGATCGATAATTCGGTAAAATTTCATATTTTCTTGCTTTTTAAATTTATATTTTTGATTTAAATTTTTCTTGCTTCTTCAGATAAGTATCGAAAGCTTTCAAGTTGCTAATATCGAAGAGGTCATCGCTCATGTTTTAGAGACGCTACGAATATTCAAATACACACCACCGTCGAATATGACACCGTAAGCATGATTAAAAGTGATGAGTGAATAGTTTCCTCTAAGATTAGCAATTAAGTAAAGTGCACTTTTCAAGTATCAAATCACTTTCTAGAGAATTTATTTGAACGAGCAAAAAAAAACTTCATCTTTTTTGCTTCAAATGCAAAGATTTCCACATCATTTACTGAAACGAGCTTAATTTTGAGTTTCAATAAACTTAATATGAAGAGTAGGTTCAGTTTGTTTGCTTTTTTCAATGTAGCAAAGTTTTTTTCTCATTTATACGTTTGTTAATTTAAATTAACGCAGAATAATTTCTTAAATGAACGCACAATTAAACGTTGAGAATATCATTAATGAAAAAAATTGATGTTAAACAGGAGTGAATTTCGTGAGAATTTAATACTCGGCGAGAAGTCAACGTTTACACACATATTCGTGTATTTGTTTCAAAAAATGCCTGAGCTGAAGAAGAGAGCTTATCTAGCGAGATATTTGGTTAAAATCGCTGTTTCGCCCGATGTCGAAGGAGACAACGATATTGTACAGCTTTACGCGCAGGTATGAGAAATTAGAATTGAGTAATTTACTGCTTATAGTTATCATCAAGAAAAATGGCCTCTCACTTGATTTTCGCTGCTTTATAAAATCGCTTTCGCTCCATAAAAAGAAGATGTCTAATTTGCATAAATTTTACGCTATTTGCGAGAAAAGACTTATCGCTGTAAACGATGAATTTGAAAAATTTGTAGCTAGAAAATTTATTTAAATGAGATCAAGCTTAAGTTACCCATTTAAAGTATACATCGCGCGCGCACACACAATTTTTACTTCGTTTACCCGCTCGACAATTCAAATGAAATTCACGTTTTAAAAACTTTTCAAGATAAAGTTTGCATTTTAAATTATCGCCTTCATAAATTTTTCTCTTTTCTCTCTTTTCGCGCTCTCTCTCTCTCGAAAATAAAAATACAAAAAGTACGATCAACTAATCGAGAATTTCAAAACGATTCATATGACATACGAGAATTTAAAAGCGAGCGTTGAATCTGTACAAGAAGTGCAAAAGGATATTAAAGCGATGGAAGATGAAAAAGAGCAAGTGATCGAGAAGCTTAATAACATCAAACGAAAGGTAATAAAATAAAAATTAAGAAGTGAGATAGCGAGTGAGTTAGTGAGCGAGTGAGCGATGAATTATGCCAATGCATATGGATTAGAGATGAAAAATGAATTCGTTAATGAATAAATAATCATAAATTTATTTCATCGATATATTCACAGGTGGACATCGATCAAAATCCGCAATTATTTAGCTGCGTGCGTACGTATAAAGAAGAGAAAGATAAAAATGAAAAAATGTTGCGACAGAAGATGCAGCAAGAAGCTGAGGTAAGTGAGTCTCTTGTGTGTGACAAGATGATAACAAAACACTGTGCGTCTGCAAATTATGCAAAAACGCGACTCTCTTTTGTGCACTAATAGCGTGGCGTCATTTTATTTTTATATACCTTCTCGTACACACAAATGCACTACATAGGCCATAATCTTAAACAGAGATGTAAATCGGCTAAAAGATTTTATGCGGCAGAAGAAAAGATGTTGAAAAGATGCTTCATTTGTTGTACTATAAGCGTGCATATTGTAAGCCTCATTAAGTTCAACGCTTTTTCGTTGAAATTTTATGTCGAACAAAGAAAGCGGAGGAGCAAAAATTTTATTTTTGAAATTTTTTTTTGCAAACTTAATGCTTCGCTTTTATTCAATTTCGCTCAATCTTTTTTGATTATGTTTCGCAAAAAGTAAACAAAAGCGATTGCAAAATATTTTCTCTCTTTAAGCTTCAAAATTTAACTCATCTATTGAGTAAATTAACGAACGAGATGAAAGAATTCGAAAATACGTACAAAGCATCGTCTAGCAGCGAAGAACTTTTCGATCGTCTAAACGACGAATTGGACACTAAAAGGCAATTAGTGAAAGATGTTCTACCTAAAGAGCTTGAATCAATACAAAAACATGTGCAGGATTTGCAAGAGATCGACACGCAATCGTCGCTCGGCTCCGATTATTTGGAAAAGATCAATCAACAAATGCAAGCAATTAACAAAGAGATTAACACAATTATGGAGAAGCGAATGTTGAATAATGAAATGATGGACGATAAGCTTGTCGTTTATCGGCAAAATGTAAGCTATGAGCGCTTTCGTATCTTCTCTTCAGTTTCGATTCAAACTTGTCGCATTTTTTCCTCCTTCTTCTTCTTTTTTATCTCTAATTAAATTTTCTCCAATTACTGTCTCTGTTTATTTACAATGAGATTTGATTTCTTTGTCTAATCTGATTTCTTTTTTTTTACTCATTTAAACTGGAAGGCAACGAGCGTTGCTCAGAAGCGTGCTACAGTTCAACAAAAACTTGAGGACATCGAAAAAGAATACAACGAATTGAGGCAAACGCTGCGAGAGAAGAAGAATGGTCCAGACGGTGATGAAGTGTTGAGAGGCGATTCGGTAAGCGATTTTTTTGAGCATTTGAATTAATGACAATACAAATGAAACGATCGAGAGTAAAAAAAGCGTTTTTTTCAATGTTTGACAGTTGAAACAATATGTTGTCACGCTCAGAAACAAGGGAAACGTTTATAAACAGAAGCGACAAGAATTGTCGGAATTGAGAACAGAAGTGGGAATTTATGTGCGAACTGAAGAGTTGTTGAAGGCGAAGGAAAAATCGGTGTCGGAAACGCTTTCGAAGCTAGAAGATCAGCGAGGCATAACGGGATATTTTACGATGAGAGAAGAAGACAATGAACAGTTTTTGCGCGAAGAGCAAGAGCAGAATTTAGAGCAATTGTCGACGATCGTACGCGATTTGAATGCCACTATCAGTGAGAGGAAGGCGAAAATCGCTCCATTTATAAAAGATCTTCGTCCATTGCGTCAAAAGCATCAGGATTTGCAGCAGCAATGCGAGCAGAAGAAAGCGCTATACGATTCGTGCGCCATTGGCTTGGAAAGTAAAGTTGAAAAATTGCGACAAGAGCTCAAACAAATGTGCGACGAATTCAATGATTTAGAATCGCAAAATTTTCTGCTTAATTGTAAATACGAAGTGCTGCAAGCGAAACGAGCGCTGCTAGAGGATGAGATGAAGCGCTTTGTATCGAACGATGCGGATGAGAAAGCAAACAGTTTCATGTAAGTTTCTGCGTTTGTTCAAACGGCTTCTTTTCTTTGTGAAAATAGTAAAAAATTTGAATTGATTTGCAGCGAAAAATTGCAGCGAGAGATCAATGCGGAAACAGCGGAGGAGAAGAATTTAAAAGCGAAAGGAGACGAATTAAAAGAGAACGAGCACGAGATAAAGCGGCAATTAAAAATGTGGAACGATTTACAATCGTTGCTTGAAATTAAATCGCGTATAGCGACCGAACGCAAGGCGAACAAAAGCGACGTGTCGCAGGCACGCAGAGATCACTTGATTTTGTGAACTCCGCATTTACTTTCGCTATCTATCAATCGATAAAATGAAGCTATGAAGAGAGAGAGAAGTGTGCGAGAAATAAAAAAATTTTTACGACCATGAAAAGAAAGAAACGAAGTTGATTTTATTTGTGTGTGTATTATATTGTTCAGACATGAGACAAGCAAATTTGCACATCTATTCTGTTCTTGAACATGTTTCTAAGTTCAAATACACGCTAGTGAACACACGCGAATCGCGTCTCTCAATCAGACCATAAAAATGCGCCCGATTTCACATTCACGTTTTTTTGTACAGAGATGCGATTTATTGTGTAGAAAAAAGGAACATTGAAAATAACTGTGTTCTCTCACTCTCTCGAACACAGACGAACACTTTTCTTTCGAAATCGAAAATATAAATTCGAGTAAATCGAGCACAAAATCGACACATTCAGATCAAACGATTGTTGTGGTCACTGCGCAGAGCGCGTTGAATAAAAGAGCACAACGCTTATTCTTGTGAACAATTAAATTGATTCAAATTTTGTTTTTTGTGCATTCGAAATCGAAGTCGTGAATGAAATTATGCAAAAAAGTGTGTGTGTGCGATAGAGAAAGTGTAAACAAAAACGCGCTAGTAAAGTTGTAGTTAAAAAATAAAGAAATTAAGAAAAAAAATCGAAAGAAAAAGAGAGCGAAGCAAACGCTTTAGAACGCGGCGAAAGTGAGACGGAGCACGCAATGAGCGAACAGTCCCCGAAGCGAAGAGAGTTCTGAGCGCCGTCACAGAACGAAACGGCGAATTTTTCGTTTAATTTCGCGAATCGAACAGTCGAGCGAACAGTGAAAATGAATGCGAACGACGCGTACCGTGCTGCGAACAGCGATTCGAATTTGATGCATTCGTTTCACACGCGTTTTCTTCGTCGTTCTTTTGCTCATTAGTCGAAATGCAAAATGTTTTCATTTCGCTTCTCAATTGTATTGCATTTTGCAAAGTGCACGAATAAAATTGTGAATGCTGTGTTTGCGAACGAATTGCGAACTTGAAGCCGACGAATTCGAAGTGAGATAGAAAGCGACGCGTTCATTACACACTTTTTTCGAAAAAACGAACGAATTAAAGTGAACGAAAGCGAAAGTAAACTAGCGAAAAGTATGGATAAAGCGAAACGAGGCGGTTTTCTGCGCGGAATGCTCGACGGTTTTCGCTCCTCGGTCGGCTCATCGCAATCGAGTCCGTCGCATTCGACAGTCGGCGAACGGCAATTCAATTATAAGCCCGAAATACAGGAGAACGAAGAGAACGTCAAACCGAATCACTTTCGTGTACAGCAGGTAGGTTCATCTGTTCGACTGCTTTTCATTAGCGCAATAATTACGCAGAAAAATAAAATTATTTACTATTCTTCGCGATTTGTTTACTTTTGCTTTGCTGCTTTGCTTTCGTTCGTAATTTTTTATTCACTTTCAAACGAAAACGCAAAGTTTTTTTTCTCATTTGACTTTTTATTTTCAACATTAAAAAATGATATGAAATGCAGCAATTCATTTGACAGTATTTTCGACAAACTTCGCCTGTTTGCGTGTCTAAAAACCGATAGCATAGCGTTTCAGCGTTTTTCTCTCTTTTTCATCGCGTAGATCATCGTTGCAAAAGGAAAAAAAATTTTTTCGTTTGTTATCTCTGCATTTTTAAAAATGCGCACACGTTTTTAGCGAAAAATAATTTTGTGTGACAGCGAAATGTGCGCGAAATGACACTCTTTTCTTCAGCGTATAATAATCGCTTCGTGTGCGAATAAGTTTTTTCTCGTTTCGCTAAACACGATCGTAATAATTAATTCTTTTAATTTAAAAATGAATTAAAAAACTTTCTATATATTAGGTTGCTATGTGAATATATTTATGCTTTATGAATTGTTTTCAATTTTATCTCTTTCTCTCTCTTTTTTCTAAGAGATATAGAACAATGACGACATAAATAAAATTTTCATACGAAATAAACGCGAATGAGTTAAGCATTTAGAGGCAAAACAAAAACTCGTTCGCTATGCATTTAATTTCATCTTCCATTCTCTCTCTCTTTCTCTCACTCTATTTACAAACTGTACACTCTGTTCACTTAGAATGTAATAATTTCACTTTACTTTTGCATTGTTTCTCATTTATTTTTATAATGTGCAAAGTTTGTTTGTTTTCCAACCAATTTTCAAACCACTGTTACATCGACATCCTTCACGGTTATTCTTTAAATTATTAATTTTTTTTTTCTACTCATCTATAATTTTTGTGATTAGAATTTAAAATCGACATTGAACGGTGAACATATTCTTTTTGACAAGCAGAGAATTTTTAGTATTTCCATTTTTTTTTTCTTTTCAATCTCATGCATTTGTTTTGCGAAAAGTTGAAATTGAAATTAATCATGAATTCAAAGCATCGAAAGTTTCAGAGATAGAGAGGAGAGAGAGTAAGAGAAATAGAGAGCGAGAGAGAAGGCAGCAAAACATTGCAGCGCATCGATCGTTTTGTTTCACAAGCGTTACATATGTATGTTGAATGGGAACCAGGAGAAAAATGCCAGGATTTTGAAACTGCGACTAATGCGTGTACAATATAGCTTCATAATTTAGACCCGCAATGCTGTGCATGTGTGTGCCATGTGTGTGTAGTATATGGGCAGTAAGTGTGCAAAGTGAAAGTATAGAGCTAGAGAAGGAGAGATAGATAAATAGATAGATAGAGAGAGAGCGATGTGCAAATTGTCGATATGTCCTCTCTTTTTGCTTCACTTTAATCCTTAACACTCTCTTTCACTTCACTTCGCAGCAAAAACACAACTTTATCACATATTTCTTGATTGAAACCTATTGATGAGATAAGATAATATTTATGTAGAAGATGCTCAATTTGCTTCGACGATTTTCGTTCATTCGTTTCATATTGAAATTTTAAGTAGAAACGGTTCTTCCTCTTCTTCCTCTCATCTCTTCGTGGCCTGAAAATATCGATTTCACTTGTTATTTTTATTTTTGTGACCTCAAAGATCGAAAAGCTAGATAAATAATCGAATATAAGGCAATTTATTTATTGTTTTTTATTTTATTGCGGATTATTACTCTTGTTAGTTTATTTTCTCGCCAACTATCATGGCGAATAATAAATTATTATTTTAATAAATCATAAGGATAAAGAAAACCATATACTTATGCACGGTAATAAGAAGAAAATGAAGCCCGACGAAGAGAATTTGAAAATTAAATTTCGTCACATAATAATCAGATAAGACGTTTAATGCGAGCCTGTGATTGTAGCCCAGAATTGAACACATTCGCAAAAAAATGCAGATTTATGATCGCTTTTTTAACGTTCGGCAATAAAGTGATTACTTTTGCTTCCATTCGCTGCTCGAAAACTTCATTTTTCTTCTTCTAAAGGTGACCGCTGCTTATGATTCTGCTGCTGCATCTCTCATTCACTCTGTTTCGGTAATCGAATTGAGTTACACTTTATTTTCTTCTTTATCACTTGCAAAACCATTCAATTTGAATGGATGTTACACATTTGCAATATGAGATGAACCACTGCTTCGATATTAATCTGGTTCTAATCATATTAAAATATTGTAATGCAATTCTCTCTCTCTATCTCTCTTTCATTATTCCTCACGTACAAAATAAGCGAAGTGCACTTGAGTTTTTTTTCTCTCGCGCGCTATCTCTCTTTCTCTCTACTTTTCATTTTTTGCTTTTATGCTTTTCATTTTCTTTCTTTTATCCATCTTCTCGTTTTCATTTTTTTACTCGTTAATGGATGCGAATTACTGCATGTGACTTGCAAATAATGCTCACAGCGATCGGAACAGAACGCAAACAAGCGGTAAAGCTTTAATTAAGCGATCGCTGCTGATGCTGTTTCTTTCGCTATCTGAGATTGCAAGCAACAATTTATTTTAACGACAAGCAAATTAGAAGGAAACGAAATACTTGTAGAAGTTGCAGAATGTATCTGCGCATCTTATTAATGTTAACGTGTCAAAGGCCAAGCTGTGTTAATGCACTTTTTAAATGCATACTACGGTTGCCGACTATGGACCAAAGTGAGTGTATGTTTACTGATGAAGAAGATGCTATATTTAAGACATAGGGTGAAGAATATTGAAGCTTTTACTGACCTCTTTTTCCATCATCATCTTCCTCTTCTCTTTCCAATATTTTGTCTTAAAGCGGTTTTTTCCGTTCTACCAACAAACCGCAAAGACCGTAAACTGTTTTTTCACTTGATTCTCTTTTAGCCTATTCTTATTCTTCAATTTAACTCCACATTTATCTTCTATCCTCCATTCTCGAAGAATATCATCATTACTCGCTGTTTATATTATTGATTAATTATTAATAATATCACGTTCGCGCCTCTGTAGAAATAAATTTCTTTTTAAGCTTTTCTCATTCTATTTTCTCATTTTGTCGTAAATTACTTAAAAAAATATCGTAAATTATTGTTTCTGTAAAATAACTAGAAAAATGAAACGATATTAACTCGAAATTTTTTTTTCGCCAATCTCGTTTCCCGACCGCACGTATAAATAATGTTTTTGACACTAATTTTTATTAGTGCATACAGTTTATTTCATATTTTGTTATTACCACTGCTTTTATCATATTGCTCAATATATTTTCGAAGCAGAAAAAAAAACAATGTAATAAACTATAATTCAGTAATATATACACTACGCGTAAAACGTGAGTTTAATTTTCTATATAACCACATAAGCTCTTAGCAGAAGTTCAATGTGTCCCACCTACGCATTAAACTCCTTTTTTAAAAAAATTCACATTAAATTTACAATAATTTCACATATTGCCTCTTTCGTCTTCGCGCAAATGATAATAAGAAAATTAAGTTCATTATATCGTTTTAACATTATTTTCATCTATCAGAATCAACGCTTTTATCTTAATGTTAATTATTTTAATTTTTATAATTTTATATTTGAAGGGAATATCGGTCATACGTAGCAGTATTATGTTATTCGTATGCAAACGCTTTGGCGTTAACCATTATTATTATTAGTATTAATGTGCTGCAGACAAAAAGTCGGCTGTAAAATTTTATAATTACATTGTGTTCGCAATTATTGTCATTGAAGTTCGCAATGCGCGAAAGTCTTTCATTATATGCGAATTTGATTGAACACAGCGAATGTTGTCAAAATGAATTCTTTTCCTGTTTATTAATTGCGATTTTTCTTTTGAAGGCTAATTTTTTTGAATTAACATATCGTTCTAGAGCATAAAATTTCTTTCTAAAAGCCGATTTAAATAGCGTGAAATTATAAAGATTTATCTTTTCAAAAGCAACCATAAAAGTTAGGTTCTTACCATTTGCTTTAAAATTGTGACAAACACAGCATAAAATCTGAACCAAAAAGAAACTCTTTTCTCGAAAAAAAAGCGCGAGTTTGATGCATTAAAATTTGATTTCTTCTCTCATCTTAAAATTCAGCGCTAGTTTTCGGTGCGTAATGAGCGAGCAGAGTTTTTTACACGCTCACAAAACCTTTTAGATAGGTGAAAGGAATCACTCGCTTGTTACATAGAAATGGCAATTTTTCACAAAGTCATGAAACAAAACTGAACACGAGAAGCATTTTATAAAACGAAGCTTGCACAGACAAAAAAAAATTCTCGCTCTAACTTTCTCCCAAATAACAGCCAAAACTTAATTCAAGCTGCACATAAACGCTCACCATTTGAGCACAATATGCACCTTTTTCCTCCGATATTTAACGATCATTTTAACGTTCTCAAATCATTACGATTATTATTTTAATAAACTTTTTCTTCGCGCTCTCTTTTCGAGTGCAATTTTTTTTTCGATGCGTATAACTTCTTTTGGATTCAATGCTTGATATGTGCAATCACGCAGCAGTCGGAACAATAATATCCATTCATTTATCGTCCATTATGCTTCTAATGTAATGATTTTCACTGTAATAATTTATACTCGATATTAATTCTCTTTTTTGTTCCTCGTACAATCCAGACGCTTAAATCTAATGTTTTCACAATTAATTTATTTTCGAGATTAAATTTTATGCGAACAATAAAGAAAAATTTTTCTCCGTCAAAATGAGAACTCATTTCGTAAAAGCATAGATGCGCTGTTTTAAATTAATTTAAGTTTTCCAGTGGCCATAATCGTTAACTCTTTTAGCTGCAGGGTTGTTTTTTTTTTATTCAACAAAAAGCAAAATTAAAATTCGAAATGTATTTATTTAAACTCCTACTTCTAAATTAAACGATCGAAATTATTGAATATTTATTTTATCTCTTGCGAGATTGAATGAAAATCAAGAAAAATAAAATTTATCTTATTGAAAAACAAATTTATGCAAAGAAAGTAATCTCTCAATACTTCTACAAACTCCAGCATTGAAATAATGAACTTCAACAAAATACAGTAAAAAAGTATCTCATAAAAAAGTAATCGCATAGTTTCTTTTTATCTTAACGAATTCACTTTAAATTTGAAAGATTGTGTGTTTGTATTTGTTTTTCTTTTAGATTCCGAATAGTGAAGTAAATTAAATTTTATCTTCTCAAAAAAGTCAACTTTAATTTATTTACTCGCTTTTTTGTTTGTGACAAGAAATTGAAATCAACATCCAATTTTAAACTTCGAATTTCGTTTTTTGAAGTATAACACTTCTTTATCGCGTGAAAAACAATTGATTTTTCGCTTTTCTTTTGTCGAACAACACTATTTCACAGCGAAAATGTGTTTCGATGCTCCAAATTTAGATTCGTTTTTTCTCAAAATGAAACAAATTTCAGGCTTTAGCTTCGGTTCTTTTCAATTGATACTACGTATTATTTTGCTTTTTTTTGGTTGACAACTTATGAAATTTTAAAAATTTCATTTTTCACAAATTTCCATTATGTTATACGATATTGCCTCTACTTTTGGTTTTCATTTTTTTTTCTTTGACAAAAAAAGCGTGAAAATAAAATTTTTAAGCGTTGCTATATACTTTGTTATAGTAATTAAATAAAATTGAAATTTTTTTACTAATGAATCACAAATAATTTGGCTTTTAGAACAACTAATTCAATAATGAAAATTCTAATTTTCCACTTTCATTAAATTCGCTTGTTAGAACTTAAAATCAAATTAACAAACGAAATAAATTTATACGATAGAGATAAAAGCCAGACTCGAAATAATTGCATCAAAAAACTTTGTAATTCATTTAATATGAAAACAAAACAGAAAAAAAATCAGCGCATATTAATCAAAATACCGTGAATGTCGAAATCAAAATTAGCCGAATCAATTCTCATTATTGTTTTCTGGTTAAAATCGGTCAAGCTCTACCCGATGAATCATTTCTTTCATTTTAGATCCACCTAAAAGCCGAATGGAAACCATTGTAAAGATTTATATGCTGCAATAAAAATGCTAATATATCATTTTTATGTATCATCTTTCTTATTGCTAAAAATCCTAGCTTCACTTCATTTATTCTATACGCTCTTGTGAATTGAATATTTCACGTAAAATGTTTGAAAATCACTTCAAATAAAAATTAAAATTGTTCCCTTTAGTGTTTTAACGCCTTTTTAAATCTCAATTGATTCAATGGAGTTTTTTTTAAACATTCATATTTAATTGTGCAAACTTTAAAGTTTTGTAATAACAAATAATCATCATTTTCAAACTTAATCATATTAATCACAAGTGTTTTCGTTTTTAACTCATTAAAATTAATTTAAATCTTTGTATAAAGTAATTTTCTAATGAAATTAATCTTGGTATTTATAAATACCATTTAAAAATAAGTATAATGACACATAATTTATGATGCATTCGATCGTTTCTTGATGTTTTTAATTTTTTCCCTATTAAAAGAATTTTAAAAGTAATATACAAAGGAGATTATTCATTCAATATCCACAAACTAATTTTATACATTTTTAAGAGTAGGTACCTCTGCCTGAATAATCTTTTTGTAGCGCTCGTTTTCCTCCTTCAAAAATGTTTGTGCTAACATTTGAACTGAATTTTTGTTTGAAGAGCAAAATACGAAAATCTTTAAAATTAAATAAATATTTAAAACAATTTCATTTATTTTTCAAGTAAATTAAACGATTATCTTTGAAAAATATTTATATCTTCAAACTTATTAATAGAAGTTTTATTTATTTAACTTTGGCGAAACTTCTGTTATTCGTACTTTAAAAAGTTGTATTTAAACAATTTTTTGATGAAATAAACGCGCATTGTTAAGTCTAAAATGTAATAAATAGAGACAGAAATTTATTTGCTTAAAACTGTCCAAAATATGTGATGTTGATATGTGCTAAAAAATTGAAAAAATTTTTGATTTATGTGCTCAAAAGCAAAGTCCTAATAATCAAATTGCATAATATCATATCTTTCGATATCAAAAGTGAGTTGAAAATGACAAATAATAGCGTTTCTATGCTTTCGTCTGTCAGATTACTCGATATCTGTTAAAATTATAAGTTAAAAACAATGTTTCAACAGAAACTCTGATTAAAAGTTCATTTTTCAAAATTTTTATCATATCATAATCTTGGGATGAAGTAATTGACATGTAATAAGAATTCTTTTCTAAAGATCGATCTAACGTTTCTTTAGCTACTTCACTTGTAGTTTTGCTTAAGATTTCTACGATTACAATAATTAACAACTTTTTCTTAATGCCTCTGTATAATGTATCAATTTGCTTCTTTTATAGT
>NCKU01000469.1:0-41190 GCA_003675995.1 Dinothrombium tinctorium | reverse complement strand
GGTGAGATTAAAAAAGCAATACAATCTTACTTTCTAAGTTAAAAATGATCAAGAAAATTGCTTCATAAAACTATCATTCAACAAGCTTGCAAAAGATTGCAGGTAAATAAAATTAATAAATAGCTTCGTCCTACTATTACTGACAAAGCTCACAGATAAAAATGAAATTAAAATTTTTTACAAAAAGAAAGCAAAAGAAATTGTTTAGTCAATTTAAGGCAGTAAAGTAAATGGAAAGCAATTGTTAAAATCGTTGCTGACAAGTGTAAAATTCGAGTCCCATTTTAATCATTGACTCCAATTACATCACTTCTGCATCTCGAATATCCGTGATTCTGCTCTTTCATTATTTTTCCTTTTCAGACATTGTCGACGTACAGTTAGAAATTTTGGACTTCAATGCAGATGGATTAATTGATTTCGCTGAATTGTCAGCGTACTCGGAAAAGAAAAAGCATGAAACGAATGAAAATGATAAATGAAATTCTCTAAATTGTTTCACAAGATCAAAATTTTACTTCCAATTAGATATTTTAATTTTATATCAAAAATAGCAATCAACAATTTTCACCAATTATTTTAGTATTTTAAAACTACAAAAACTTATAATATTTTTATCTTGATTTGTGATATGCCTTTCATATCTAAAAATCAAATTTTTGTTTTAGGATCTATTGCTTCTTATGCTTTAATGATTAAAACGCAACAACAATTTTTCTTTCAATCAATAAAAATTCTTTTTACTAATGATAGAAATATAACGAAATAGTAGTTAAAAGCGCATTTTTGACTGTGAGTAAATTGCTATGAACAATTAATTGCATTTAGTTTGTTTTGTATATGTTGAATCCGCTGTTAAAGCTTCAGAAAAGTGTTTTTGATTTGATCTTTATGATGAAGTTGCTGTATCAAGCTGATTGCGCTTCGGCTCTCACTGCGACTATTGAAGCAGCGCACTGGCGAATAGAAGAATTTTGAAAATGTTTTTAATTCATTTAGTATGCTAATTAAATTAAATTCATATTGATGTTCATTATTCCTCAAATGAATAAAGTTTAATTTGAATTTTACCCTAATGAAATAATTATCAAATTTAAAGAGTTTAAATTAAAATTACATTATTTCATTTATTTTTTAATTTGAGTAGTTTAAAATTTTATTATTTTCTTTACTTTAATGCTGGTAAAGTTTCATATTATACGTCGTAAACATATTGCAAATTTACACTCGTGCAGATTTAATGTAAGCGGCGATCATTTCAATCGTTTTATGAGTATTTTTCTGAAATATGAAAGAAAAAGTTTTAACCATCTTCTTTCTATTTTACTTATTAACTTCGACCAAGTGTCATGATCAGCTTTCTTTTGACGAAAATTTGATATCAGAGAATGAAACCGAACTAAAACCTGAGCCTCTGTGGAAATATTATGGCAAGATTAAGATTAATTTAGAGTAAGTTAAAAGTTGTTTACAAATAATTAAGAACAATGAAAATATCGATTTTTAATTATTTGCTTAATAGCCACGTTTTAGAAGAGACTAAAAATATAATTGAATTACACAATCAAGAAAAGCTCTCTGAAATGGACACGCTTTTCTATTTTCATCGATTGCACGATTTCGACTTGAACGGTTATCTCGACGGACTCGAGTTACTTATTGCTGCTAAACATTCATTGGTACACTTTAAGCAAACACACCTTTCGACAAACTTGGAATTACTCGCAGGTAAGATATGAGCAAAAACATTTTTGATCGCTTGCTTTTCTTTTTGCTCGAAAGTGAACAAGAAAGCAGTCGAATTGATTATTTTTTTATAGATGTTGTCGACAAACAACTAGAAGCTTTCGATTTCAATCGAGACGGGTTAGTCGAGTTTGCAGAGATGGGCAAGTATATTAAAGATCATCCGAAAGAAAAGTACGAAACGGATGATTAAAAATTACAATTGCAAACATTTCACTTTCATTGTCAATCAAATGTATTTAAATTTGAGTTTTAATAAAATTAATTTCTATTTTATGGCTAATTTTTATTTGTTTCATTGCCTTAAAATGAATTCGACTTTTTATTTTTTTAAAAATTTGAAATGAATATTCACTTTCATTAACTTCTTCAGCTTATTATTTACGCATTTGTATGAATTAAATTGTGAAATGCGTTCTTTCTTCTTTTACTCAAAATGATTCTTTGATTACGAAAGCCACGAAAATTGTAATCGAAGTGTTCATTCAAAATTAATGATCACAAAAGCGAAAATATCGCTGGGATTATGTTGAAAAGCTAATAATTACCTATTTATGATCATATTTCAAGTTTAGCCATCAAAAGCTGAATGCTTTTATTTTAAAAGCTAATTTATTGAATTACACTTTCTCATATTTCAAATTGAATTAACGTGAAACAACATGCACGTAAAATGTTCATTAACAAATGGCAGCAAATTTTTTCTTCATATTTTTTTGCGCGATTTTCACTCTAGCAAATAGTCACCAAAGTGATCCAATTGATTATAATTCGTTACCAGCGAAAGAAAAAGGTTTGAAACAAATTTGGAATTATTACGGAAAAAATTCAAAGATTGACTTAAGGTACTTAATTAAGCTGATTCTACATCATCTTCGTAATTATTAACCAGCGGTCACGAACTCAAATTTTAAATCACAAATGAAGTTTAATAAAAAAATTTTTAAATTTATTTTTATCTAAAGAGTTAACAACATAACGTCGATTAAGCATGATCATAAAACTTTTTTTCAGCCATGTATTTGAAGAGGCTAAAAAAGTGATGGATCTTCAAAAAGTGGAGCAAATATCGCCATGGGATGCAGCGGTTTATTTTCACCAGCTTCATGATTTCAACGAAGATGGTTTTCTCGATGGTCTCGAATTGTTACACGCAATGAAGCACGCACTTGTTCATCTAAATCGAGCAGATGAAATTGCTTCTCTAGAATCATTTTCAGGTTTAATCAAGAAAATTTTTTTTCGCTCTCTAAATAATTGATAAACTTTTCTAGATAAAGTAGATGAGCAATTGAAAGCGTTAGACTTGAATTCAGATGGTTTAGTCGAATTCGATGAGCTGAAGAAAGAACTCGACGAAGGTTTAGCTGAAAGCGATGAGCAACATGTTGAAGTTACAGAAACTATAACGTAAACAAAAAATGAATTTATAAAAGGGTTTGAGAAAGAGAATAAAATGAAAATATTTTCAAAAGTCAACTCGTATTGACAAAATGTATTATTCCATTGCACTTGCTTTGCTCTACAAAATTTAATATCAGTAAAACATCTGCTTTCATTTGCTTGTTCTGCTTTCTTTTCTTAGAAATCGTCATTACATTTCTCGCGGTTACGAAATTCAATAAATGCATTACAATTTCATTTCTGAAATTGAAATCTGTACGTTTACAATACGCAAAGTTACGAAAGTGGCAGTAAACGCAAATAAAAGATCTTCTGAATAGCATCTATAGAATCATTTTTATAGTACAAAGGAAAAAAGACGTGAGCCATTAAATTTGCTTTACAAGGTAGTTGATATGTTTATGTGAAAATGTATTTTTCTTTTTCTTTTACCTACGAAAATTAAATTCGTAATTATAATTTAGTAATAACATTTCAATTTTCTAAACCAACACTAATTTAACCAATTTAATTAACCAACTTGAAGTTCTTTGATTATTTTCTTTAATGAATTTTAGTCGCTTTTCTTAAAATTGCGTCAACATTGACAAAGTTCTACTTTATAGACCGATCTATTTCAAATTAAATTCGAAATGTTTCAGTTTCAGCTTTAAAAATGTGCTTATTTCAAATAAATATTTCGACGAGATAAATTGAATTTCTCGATGATTCAATTTACCTTGAGCTTATCATCAACTCGAAATCACGCTTCAAAATTAATAAACTTGAGAGGAAAATGTGTAAAATTTGTAAGCATACGATGTTTTGCTGCTTTTCAAAAGTTCAAAGAGTGGAAGAATTTTGATGAGTTCGCATAAAAAATTGCTTAAAAGCGAATAGAACATCGCTGAGACAGCCTTCAACGACTCTCAACCTTCTTCACAATTTTCATTTACTTTATCAAGCGAAGTAGAAAAGTTTACTGCTTTTAATGGATAATTTTGCCGATAAACAAAAAATCATCTTAAGTCAGCTTCTTTGATTTATGCGCTTTACGTTAAAGAGTTCAATGAACGCCGATGAAAGTGGAAGATAATTTTGCAAACATTTATTCACTAATTAACCCAGAAGAAAAGCTTTGTGTTGGCTGTAGATTTATGAAAGTAATGCGAGACTGTAATCTAAATAAATGATTACTTTTTTCGGTAATTTATGAGCGCATTAATAAGAGTAATACTGCGTTCAAGATTTACATTTAATGGCGATTTTGTTATTTTTTACCTCGCTAAATAGAATTTTCTGCAGTCGAGTTTGAGCTTATTCGCGAATCGATGAACAACGAAAACAAAGAAACGCTATTTCCACTCCTTTTGATGGAAGCTTGAAATTTCAAATGTGATTTTGTGACAAAGTCATAAATCTCAACTAGTAGACTAGAATCTCATTCAGTCATTCGTGAATGCTTCTCATTTTTTTAATCATTTGATTGCTTAGCTCTTATCAATAGGAAGTATCTTGTCTGAAAATACGGATGACAGTCGAAACTTCTTCAGAGATTTGTTCTTTTTTTATTGTTTCAAATTCTTGATTTTAATAAATTTTTTCAAACTATTGATAAGTAAAGTATGCCACAAATCCGATTGTTCACTATTTCGAATAAAGTGTGAAAATATCAAAAGAAAAACCAAAATAAAATGAATCAAATTAAAAAAACTGATTCGCCGAAACATGGTAAACAAATATATTGAGCTGTCATTCTAACTTCAGTTTAACTTCCTAAGTCGAGTAACTTTAATTTACGAGCGAAAGAAGCAATTTGCCAGAAAAGTTTTTTTTCGACATGTTTAATTAAAAACTTAATTGAATTACAATAAATTAGACAAATTTCTTCTCAAGTTCAAGCCTTTTGGTTAAGCGTGTAATCGAGTTTAAAGTTAGGTAAAACCTATTTTTGGATTTATCGTAATTGGCAAGCAAGAAATTAAAACATTTCCTTGAAAAGGTAAATTTGGAAAAAGAATTTACGTATTATTCAAAAGGAAATCAAGTAGAACTAATCAAAAATTTAATTTTTTTTT
The DNA here is from genome assembly GCA_003675995.1 of Dinothrombium tinctorium. Taxonomy (NCBI): domain Eukaryota; kingdom Metazoa; phylum Arthropoda; class Arachnida; order Trombidiformes; family Trombidiidae; genus Dinothrombium; species Dinothrombium tinctorium. Next base: position 35,983 of record NCKU01000469.1, on the reverse strand, counting down.
ATCAAAATTTATACATTCTTCATTTAAAATTCTTGATTCTCTCATAGTAATTGAACAAAGTTTTTTTTTCTTAAGTTTAAATTTGGCGTATGTTTTGATCGTCTTTTATCTTTTTCAGTAGGTAAACGTAATGAAAGTTTATTTCCTAATGATATAAAATAAAAATAAGCTTCTTACAACACAAATAAGTAAAAATTCAAACTTAGGAAACAAGTACATAAAATTTATTTGTTACATGTTTAGTAAAATAAATTGAGTGAAATTATTAAGAAAATGTTAACGTCAAACATCGATCAATCGATACAATGAGGAAGAAGAAGAAGAATAAAAATTTAGCGAACAATAGAATTTAATTTAAGGTCGATAGTAAATCAATGCTAAAAACAACTGATTACTACTGAGAAAACGATTATTTCACTTTCATTTTCAAAAGAAAGTGAAATGAGTGTTTTGAACTTAGAAAGAAAATAAAATTTTATTTAGTAAATATATAAATTGAATAGGAGAAAATTTTTTAGCGAATACGCCTTTTTAACCTACTTTTCGTATTGTGTGCGTTCGCAAAAGAAAAAATTTGCTCATTCTTTTGTAAATGTGTGTAAAAGTGAATGACAGCTATATTCAATTCTTAAAGAAGCCGCGTTCCACTTTTAGCCAAAAAAAAACTTCAACACAACTTTCACTTTTTCACGATTTTTCTAAGTCGAAAAATAAAAAACGTGAAATTCGTGTGTGTAATTTACAATCGATGCAAATCCTCTAAAATTAAATTTTTTTCTTTTAACAATAAAATAACTTTTTCTTCGAAAAAATTTTTCTTCTTATTTTAAGATAACTTTGTTCTTCACTTCAAATTAAAGTGCGAGGATAACGAATAGCTTAGAACAGAGAAAAAGTGGCGAAGTAAAATTTTCTCTTCTAGTACATCTTTCTTCTTGAATAATTCATTTTCATACTTCAACACTGTGCGCAAAGAATTTTGAAAAGCATAATGAACAGCACTCACAGATTGTCTCGTTTTGTGTCATTCTCTCGCATATCGTTTTTATTAGGAAAAAATTTAAATAATAAAAAAATATTTTTAACTTTTTTTTAAATGGTTGAATAGCTTTAAGCGAGAAAAAGGATTAGCCCAAAAAGAATTAATTGAATCAGTTGCGCTGATGCGAAACAAAATGCGAATTTCTCATTTTTCACATTTAATCGCCATAAATCGATCAGCGAATTTAGCGTGTTGTAAATAAAAAATTTTTCTCTCGCACATATTTTGCACGAATGATTTGTTTAATAAAATTTTTTTAAATTATCAATCGCTTTCGTCTTTTCTTTCGTTTCTTTCCTCGAATTATTTTCTTCGTATCTCGTTTCACTTTGCTTCTTATCAAATTTCATTTTTGATTTTTTTTTCTACGAGAAGTGAAAGTAAAACACAATATGAAAAAAATAAATTCAGTAAGCCATTATTTACTTTGATAACCATTAATGAATTGAAACACTTTTTGAATTTTGAAAATTTAAAAAAAAATTATTAAACAACAACCAGTTCTGACATTTAGGACAAGGTTAAAAACGCTTTTTTTTGTTTATTCAGCTCAATTATAATTTTTTTACTTATCGGCTCTACTTTGATCACTTCAAATTTACTCTTTAAATCGACAAAAAATTTTTTTTGTTTGAATTATTGAGAAACAATAAATTAATTTACACTTCACTTTACAATAATTAATTGAATATGCGAAAAAATTGCATTGAAATCAATTTTAAACCAATAAATTAAGAAATTAACCACCAGATAAGTTGCTTTTAAATAATTACGAAGAATGATTTTCATTTTTTATTTCTCAAGAAATTTCCTATTGTGAATAATTGTAAAAAAATGAAGTTTTTTATTTTTTTAATTCATTCTTCTTCTTCTTTACACGCTCTTTTGTAAGTTGACCTCAATGTGGATATAGTTGAAGTGATTCGTGTGTAGATGTGTTCTAACATCAAACTTTGTTTTTTCGAAACGTTTTCAGGCGAAAAAGCGTTAAGAAACGCTGCTTATCCGAACAGAAGTTTTCAAGCTAAACAGCGTTCAGATTCATTTTTTTTTAATTCGCACATAAATTTTTAAGAAAATTCAATAAAATTAAGTGAGTGGTCTGAATGAGAACCGGAAACGAAAAGCTCGAAATACATTTTAAAAGCAAGAGATTAACCGAATTCTACTTCATTTCTCTGTTGTCTGCTTTTATTATTAATGTTACCGTTAGATTGAATTCGCGATTTTTAAATTCGTAATTACGCTAAGTATGATTGCGGTGTAATTACGCTTTCTCATTTTTCGTTGATAACATGCCCAAATTAGGCAAGCGAATTTTAAATTTAAATTTTGCAGTTATACAGAAGATTAATAGTCTCGAGATGTTACAATGATAAAACTAGCAAACTCTGCGAGTTTTTAATCCACTGGGTGCTTGAATGTAAATATTTTGTTTTTAAATTTAACTACAGCGCTCATAATTCACTAGCTTGTTAAATAAGCTCGTTATTTAATTTAAAAAAGCTGAACAAACAAATGAATTTTATTTTAAAATTTCAAAAAGTAACAAAAAAAGTAAATTTGAAGTTCTATTTCTGAATAATTTTAAATTATCAAAATTGAACTAAAACTTGAAAAAAAAACTTTGTCAAAATTTTAAATTATTCGCTAATAATTTTTTTAATTTTTGCAAACGAAATTCGTAATGGTGACGAATAAAGAAGGATAAATAGAGGTTAACCACCTTGAACTCAAAGTATCGCGAACGTTCTGAAAAGGAAAATTTCGCATTATTTTAGCATAAGCAATTTTTCGAGTGAAAAGAAAATTATTTTCAATAAACGCGTTTCGGCGCGATCTAAATCGTTAGGAAATTTTGTATTTATTTTTATTTTGAAGATAGAAAGAGTGAGTGAGAGCAAAAAAAGCTAAACTGTCATTAGTAGTGCAACACTTAATTTAATTCAGCTGTAAATTGAATTCTAGCTCTGAATTACAATTTTGACCAAGAAAATGTTTCACTGTACTTCAGATGCACATTATCGGTTTAATATCTTTGTAACCGAATTACAGGTAAATACAATTACCAATCGTCGCTCTTTGAGCTTGTTAACTTAGTTATTATATCTAAATCGAATTTTCGCGTGGAGAAAATTGATTTAAACTTAATCAATTTTATGACCTATTAAAATGTGAAAAAAAAGAGAAGAAGAAAAAACTCTCAAACATCTAGCACGTGTTAATATTTAAAATTTAATTTAAAACGCAAACAGGAAAAAAGTTTTAAATTTAACGAATTTGAGTTTTAACTAACAATTTGAGAAATGGCAAAATTAAATTTTTTTTTTATTGTTTGAACAACCTGACGATGTGAACATTGGAATAATAAATTCATTGAGTTTGTTAATTTAGCTAAATTGATTATTAGCTTTGAAAAAAATCATTGAACTAGTTTGAAATTAACTACAATTTGTTACAAAAGCCGCAAATTTATATCCGATAAGCGCTAATTTAAAAAAACCGCGTTGGATCATTTTGGAAAATGAAATTAAACGATAATCGTGAACCGACGTAATATTGGCGTCAGTTTTAGAAAAAATTGATTTCAAAAAGCGAATTAAGAACAAAAAAAAAACTTTTTAGATTAAAGCGAGCAAACATTATCACGCTACAAGTTTGAAACCATATGTTTTGATTCGATAATCAGCAAACAAAAAGTGAACTGAATTTTCAAAACATACAAGCTCTAAGCGCAATTAATATGCTATCGTTAGAACCATTCTTTTTTCTCGATTCAGTGTTCGAGTTCTGAAAACATTGTATCGATGCCGGTCACAACTGTATTACTGTTTGTTTTGCTATCGTTCACGTTGAGCCGCGCTTTACTCCCGATCACGAGGTTTGAAATTGGCCTAGATGTACGCAAAAAGCGTAACTAAAGTAAAGCGAAATGTTTGTGTGCAAATAATAAAAGAAAAGTTGCTACGATAAGATTACATTGGATTAGAAGCGATCGATTGGCAGCAGTACACACAGTTTAACAAAGTAAGCCGATCGCCGGTCTCTTCTCTCTCTCGAGTACCGGTCTGTTTACGAAGGCAGCGCTGCGAAAAGAGCGGCGTGTGGGGGCACATAAAGGTGGGCAGTGTTGTTGAGCGTCGATTGGAGAAGCGCTTACGGCGTTTGCTGTGTGCGGAATGCATAGTTAGTTAGTTAGTGTTGTGTTGTTAGTGTTGCAAACATTCACAATATGAGTGAACGTTGAGAGTGCGCCCATCGATGGCGAGAAGAGCAGCATAGAGAGAGGCCGAGAGACTAGCGAGGAGAGAGAGAGAGCAGTGAAAAAAAATCAGAGGGAAAAGCAAGTTGACGTAGTGTTTGAATTCGTGAATTGGTCGATTTAAAAAAGAGTTTGGCTCTCTGTTTTTTATTTATTTTTACTTTCGTTTCGTTTTACTTTCATTTCATTTCAATTTTTAAGCTTAGTTCGTAATCTCTTCTCGTTTTATATAAAATAATTTTTCCACTCGTTTTCAGTCGCATTCGAGACGCGCGCTTGTACGCGAGATAATACTTAACATAACAACACTGAATAATATACTACAGCACAGCGCACACAGCAAGCACACACACTGTGCTCGTGTCGCTGTCCAGCCTTATAATTCAAAAAATAAATTTGCCTTTCGTTTTCAATTTGCTTCTTTTTTTATGTATGAAAATAATTTTTTTATTTGTAAATATTTAAATTCAAAAGTCGCTCACTGAACAAAAAAAAACTCAAAATGCGCGAAGACGCCGCCGTGTGCAGGACAACGTTCCTAGTGGCCGGTGAACGATGCACGGTCACCGCGAATCGCAATTACTTGGTTTGGGAGTCGGAAGCAGCTGTAAATCGTAAGTAACATTTGTTTGTTTTGTTTGTTTAGTTTAAAATCAGCTGTTCTCCGCTTTCCCTTTTTCCTTTTTTTCGCGTCAAAACTCGAGGCGTTTGTCACTTTCAAAACAATGCGAAGTACTTTGCAAATATGAATTAAATTGTGAAACGAATGAAGCCGGATTATGTTTGCATTTGCATTGCGTTTAAAGTAACCATTGCTATTGTTAAGAAACGAAATTACTTCCGTTTTCTTTCGATTGTGCTTCAAAAAATTCGACAACAAAATGCAATTTCATCTCTTCTTCCTCGCGGTTTTTTGTTACAATGCACGCGAAATGTTTTTCTTTCGATGACTCGCGAAAGAATTGACAGCACACAAAACTGCTGCTTTGTTCGTTAACGTTGCAAAATATTTTTATTTTCTTCGCCGAATACAGCGTATACAACGCTGCGTTTGTGTCAACGAACCAGCAAATTGCAATTTCATTTTGTCGCACCATTCGTAACAACACTTCACTTTCCACTAATTGCGAAAAGTGCTTTTCACAATTCGCGACAGAAATGTAATTTCGCTTTATTTTTGATTTCGCTTTAAATGAAACGAATTTAGGCTAAAAAATCGCTTCGCGTGTAAATTTCAATCGATTTCATTGTTTTTTATTTATTTTTCACAAATTGGTTTCGAACGCGGTGTGAAATCAGATAATTTTTCGATTGCTAAACATAGTAGAAAAAAAGTGTTGTCGCCATAATTTTTAAAATTTTATTTCCTCCTCCTCTTTCTCTCTCTTTCCACAATGAGAATTCGCTTTCTTTCTCTCCGACATGTTTTACGATATTTGCTTTCTATTCTCTGATAAAAATGTTAAATCAAATTTAGTCTCTCGCTCATCGATTTAATGTCAAAAGCAAACTCGAGAGCTTTTTTAAGAAATATCAATTCTAAGAAAATTTAAAAGGTTAAGCAATAGAGTATAACGAATGATAAAAAAACTGTCGTTGGGGAATTTCGTTCATGGTGAATACGAACGATATTATAAAATGGCAGATATCGAACTAGAGAGGATAGAGAAAAACTCATTTTCAATATGCCGATCGAAGCAGAGTGAAAAAATTCACTTTGTCATCTTGACTGTTTTTTTATGAATAAAATTTTTCAGTACAAAAGCGCACATAAAAGATAAATTTTACACACTTCACATCAATCACGTACAAGGTTTCATTCGTATCACAACCACATCATATTTACCACTTATAAGATAGACGCAGTTTTAATTACAAACCGCAATTATTTTGTTTGTAAGTAGCAAACTTTTTAAAAACAGTGAAAAATAAAAATTTTTATTGAAAGTAGGACATTTATACATGATGAACACAGTGAAATTTCTATATTTACTTTATTATCATGAGGTAAAATAAATTTGTTTATTATAAAATTATAAAAAAAGCAAAATTTTATTTTACACCTACGTGCCAATGTTAATAAATTAAATTATCTCATTTCTTCTTCCTCATTGCTTACGCCTTAATTTTCGATCGATTCTCGCAATTTATTAATTACTCGCTTGTAGTTTTTTCTTTCACACCTTTCATATTCGAGGCAAAATTTATTAACAAATTACAATTATTGAACTTGATTTTTACCGATTTCAAATTAAAAGAGGAAAAAAGTGTTTGGCATGAAGGATTTCCTTGCCGATTTTTTTTTCAACTTAGTTTAAGAAATACGCTTTTTTAAAGGTCGGATTGAATTGCTTATTAATTTGTCAATCATAATACACAAAAGCAAATAAACGCACAAACAACACGCCTAAAAATTTCTAAGCTTACAAAATGATGCGACCTTCCGATTTATTGCGATATTGAATGCAAATTATAGTCAAAGTGTCAATTTGTTCACTTCAAATTTTATTTTTACCATTTGCACAATGAAATATTTCTTAAAAATAAATTTTTTTTTCTCCAATTTTTTCCGAAATTGCGGCAAAATTTTCTTTTTACTTCTTTGACCTTTTTTACAAATAAATAATTTATTCGAGCTAAGAAGTTTAAACTCTTTCTCGATTCGCTCACTTTCTTCGACTAGGGGAAATGCGATGAAATAATTCCAACGCGTTATCTTCTAATTCAATCGCAAATTTGATGCGCTAGGAATATATTCGGTTTCAGATGCATGGCACACACACACTCATTCTCACTCTCACTCTCAGCTCACAAATTAACTATTTTCCCTTTGGGTATTAAAAACGGCGAAAGTGTTTACAAATTTTTCACAACACACGCAATTAAATCAGTGACGAGAGAAAGAGAAAGCGAGTTTTGCAAATTCACTTCGAGGAATATTACCGTAAGGCTAAACACTGCAGCAGCAACAACAACAACTCCTTTTGAAAAGCCAGTTCGCTAATGTATAAATCTAATAGAACTCGAGCATTTTTATCATGTGCTTGTGTTATCTCATGAAATTCAATCAAGAAAAGAGCAACTCAGATAATTTTTGTTCTAATCCAGTCTGTTTTGCAGATTGAAATTTTGTTTCTTCTCAATCTCTCTGTCTGCTTCAACGAACCTACGCACAAGATAAACTTTCATTTCGTCGCTTATTTTGTGCTTAAGCTCTCTAACAATCAAATGTCTGACATGAGCTTCTTAATTAATCTTATTTTTTTTGTTTTTTCTCGTCTGATACATTACATTTAGTCAACGAAGAAAATCTATTTTCTGATCGATTTATGCCAGCACATATTTCAAAAATGATTTTCACAATGTTGGCTTATACGCAATAAATTCGGTTAAGCAGTTGTATTCATGGCAATCATTTCGCTTTTATTATTTTTGCTAGCTTGAAAACGGAACCTTTATAATTTTATATTTTTAAATATGCATTTTGCGTGCGCATTTCATACGTCGTTGAAGATAATTTTAATAATATCGCATTAATACATTTAATTCACGATTTAAAAAATGAAGCACAATCGATAATGGGCGAGTGAATTTGGTTGCATTAAATTCCATCGATTTTTTTGCGATCTTTTGTTTTCAGGTCGAAATTATGGGTCACTCGTTACATGATTATTTAAGCAATTTTTTTTTATTCGCTAATTTTGTTATTGTTGCGATATTTCGAAGTCACGTTAGTAATTAAAGTAAAAGAGAAGAAGAAGCAAAAATCGGCGCACATAAAATGAAATCTGCTGACTTATATAACCTTGCACAGGCAAAATAATAGCAAAAGCGTGCATGGCAGTAACACGCTGATCTGACAATCGTTGTCGATTAAGCTCATAAATTGTTTACTTCCTGACTTTTAGTCCCATGGTTCTTCTTGTCGTTTTCTTTCTCTTTCTCTCTCTCTCATTCTCCCTGTGTGCTTTTCTCTTCGCCTCGCATTTCGATCGAAATACTCGATCGATTCGATTCGAATTACGAATGCGAAATGCATATATACAGTAAACAGCGAGAACAATAACAATTATTATCATTTTTGAAATTTTTTCCTCACCCATAACAACAACACATGTGTTATAACAACAGCGCATTACATTCTAAGCACAGTGGACACCAGCTTTGTGTCCTCAATTCGATTTCTACATCATATTCTCAATTGTAAAATTTTTTTTCTAGCTCAGTGTTAATTGCTTAAACAATGATTAAATGTGTTTTTAATTCAAGAGTGGTCTTAAAAAAATATAAAGAACAAGAGAGAAGCAAAGAAAAGAGCAGCTGTTTAAAAATGAAAAAAAACTTTTAATATGTCTTTAGGTTAAGGTTTCACTCTAAATTCTCTTTTTCTCTCTCACTTCAAACCGAATCAATTATTAATCGTGAATTTAGGTTTTCGGCAATGTGTTTATTTAAGTTTTTTATTTTTTTCAAGTCAAATATGTTTCATTATTAGTAAGCAATTAAAATTTTAAATGAATAGTAAAATTATTGCATTCATTTCAAACATTTTTTTATATTAAATACATCGTTTGATTAACTTTCTAATCACCACTGATAATGAAATTTGAATTTATTTTTTTATTATTTATCGAGCTCTTAAATTCTCATTTTTGGTATCTTTCTCTTGCTTAAGTTACGGTCAAAAGTTTAGCAATGTTTGCATTTCTTAAACTTTTGATGTTAAATATAAAAAAAGCATTTGATATGTGCTCAAGCGAGTGATGAATTTCAAAAAAAATTTCGTTTTTGCTGAAACAACCTCTAAATTGATATTAAACAAGTCGATTGAGAATTTCAAATATGAAAAACAAAAAATCAATGCTATAAAAATTATTTAAATTTAAATTGAAAATATTTCACTTGATCTCTTGTTGTTTTTTCAATATCATTTCTGCTAGATTCCATTTTAATTTATTTTTTTATTATTCAAGCATTTAAAACTCTTGTGATAATAATTTGCTGAGCTTAATGAAAATTTTATTTTATTTATTTTTCATTCTTAATCCTATTTTCTAATTTTTCGCAAAGAATAAGAGCATCTGCCATCGTGAGATTATTTATTTAATTTAATTATTATTTGTATACATTTGTATCGTACACTGGCTGATAATTGTAGCTGGTGATTTCCTGTATATTCTTCTTTCTTTATCTTATCTTCATTTTCTCTCTGATATTCTCAAACCGGTGCTTTCATAATAAAAATTTCAGATAAGATTATCACTGCAGAAAAATAAAATATAAAAATCTACCAGCGTTTAGACCAAAAAAGAGAAGAGGCTGAAAGATAAATGTAAATAATAAATGTGAGGACACTGATAATTGAACAATTGTTTGATACAATTGAAAATAATTGTTAAAAAGTGATTACCTGCCAATCGTTTCATCATAAAATACACAATCGAATGAGTGAAGATATAATTTTCAAGTGCAATGGCAAATAAAAGCAATATTTTTGTAAAATTTTATTTATTTAGTTTATCTTGCAAAGAAAAAAGTTTAACCATTCGCACCGAAGCAAATGATTATGACATTTACGTCTCTTATTTTTAAGTAAACTTAAAAAACTCAATATTCACAAAGAGGAGCTATTTCGATCTTCATAAATTTGCTTGGATTTTATCGCTCGAAAATAGAAGGAAAAACATTTACATTTGAGCTTCTTTTCTTTTCTTTGCGTTCTTTGCGTCAGAGATAAGCAATTGAATAAAATTTCTTTCGGCTTACTTTCATGTTCAAAATTTAATACTCGTTCCACATTATTCAAGCATTAGAGAGTTCTTTTCAAACTAAAACTATTTAGTTCTAGCTAGCGAAAATCTAAAGTTAGATTGAGTACTTTCTTCAAAAGCCTAATGTATGCATAATTTATGAATTTTATTGGCGTTTTTATTAGAAACTCGGCGAAATGGCGAAATGTAATCAAATATTGAAAACTTTTCTTTTATCTCTCCGTACAGGTATAACAATGGTTCCGTTGAGTCAAGTGATTTCGATAAGAGCTTGCTATTGTTTGAAGAGAAAACAGAAGCTCCTATGCGAGTGTATCGCCGACGAGAATAACGCTTCTTCAGTGGCTTCAGTCTCGTCTACATCGTCATCGACGAGATCAGTGTCATCGCCGGCACATCACGGTGACGACAAGCTAAAATGTATTTGCGTTTACTACGCCGTGCCTGTCGGTCAATTCGGTTGGAAGGTGACATTCGTTTTGCTTTATCCTGTACTAACGAATGCGGACATCGATATGAACGCAATTCAGGATTGGATGATCAAAACTCGTAATTTGCTCGATGGTGCGTGTATGAGCGTGTCTGTTTGTTTGTTTGTTTTTTCTATCTCGAACAAAATACACTGCGGGCTAAATTTTTTGCCTAGCCGCACAACATACTAACAAGCAATTGAGGAACGTCTGAAAAAACTTTCCACACTCAAATACTTAAAAGTGAAATTAATTTAAATTCACTTTTCATTCAAAGAAGGCCGCGGCTATTCTTTTGATTTAACCGTTAAATCGTTAAGATTTTTAACGAGAATATTTCAATCGAAAATATCTATAAACTAAATGATAAACGAAATGAGATAGGAGCAACTCGTTCGTACAAAATAAATTTTCATATTTCAATTTATTTAGAGCTACATCATTAAATATTCCATTATTTTCTCATCGCATTCATTTGTTTTCTTAGCCTTTGCGTTCGCTATTATTCGCTTTACTTGATAGAAACACAAGTAAAAAGAGTTGAGATATTTTCATTAGACAAAAACATTATTTTCTCTCTTTTTCTCTCTCTCGCTCTTTTGATCACACACTTCCGTATTAATAATGTCTACTTGAGAGGAAGTGAAAATACAATATCGACCTGATCTCTAAATGCCAAAACAACAAAAACAAAAACAAAAATTTTTTTATTTAAGAACTGTCTGCAAACTTTTCCAAAAAGTTTTCTTTAATGAACGCGGAATGAATGACTGCTTTTCGCCCGGTTTTAAGGAAATGGCATTTTCAATACTTTCACTTTCGACAGCTTCAAAAGAAAAAGAGAGAGGAGAGAGAGAGAGAATGAAAAATTGCTTTTTCAAATGTATTATACACGAAATTGGGTCAACTGCGCTCTTTGGTCTGTCGTCTCTTCTCCTTCAATTTTTTACGCACTTTTCTTCTTATATCACTTAGAGCAATAAATTCAAGAAGCGATCGATTAAACAATGAAAAGAATTGTTTTTTAGGTCATGGCTTTTGTGTCTAAATATAGTTGCACATTTTTTTTCGCTAAAGAAACACACTTTTTTCAAACATAATTCGTATTTTTGAACGCATTGGAAAAATTTTACGACCTTAGTCTTGAATTACTGCATTCATTCATTCATTTGCTCAGAAGCGAGACGAGTTAACATTGAGAAAGTGATTGTTGTTACTTTTCTCTTTCATTTTAGAATTCAAAAGACCGAAACGACTACTTGTGTTCGTTAACCCGTACGGTGGTCGACGAAAAGCGCCGAATATTTACAAGCAAAAAGTTTTACCTATTTTGCAATTGGCAGGATGCGAGATCGATTGTATTCTCACACAAAAAGCGAATCACGCCAAAGAGATGCTCGAGAATGTGGATGTTCCGATCAAAGAATACGACGGCATCATTTGCGTCGGCGGCGACGGAATGTTCGCCGAATTGCTTAACGGCATCGTTAATCGTACACAAGTCGAAAATAACAATGATTATCCTTCCATTGAGGACGCATTAGTTTCGCCGTCGATGACAATCGGCGTTATACCTGCCGGTTCGACAGACGCCGTTGCGTTTTCAACAGCAGGAATAAACGATCCGATCACTTCCACCTTGCATATTGTTTTGGGCAACAAAGTAAATATCGACGTTTGTGCCATTTACAGCAGCCGTGATGAGAACAAATTAATTCGATACGCGACTTCTTTTCTTGGTTACGGATTCTTCGGCGACACGATGAAAGCGAGCGAGAAAAATCGTTGGATGGGTCCGCACCGATACGATTGGGCTGGATTTAAGAAAGTGATGGCGCACAAAATTTACAGCGGTGAAATCAGACTTCACGTTTCAACTGTGGATGGTTCGCCAAAAGACAATGAAATCTGCACCACTGAGTATATAAAACATTCGCAAATATTTTCTCGTTTTTTAATTATTCTTTGTTTTAACAGTTGTCCATTGTGTGCGAAAGCTGTGCTCAGGGCGAGATACGCCAAAGCACTCGCTGCATCAAGACCAATGGTAGAAGATGACGGAACTTCGTGTGTCGCGATAAGAGGCCGTTTCTTAGCGATAAATGCAGCCACGATGACTTGCCGCTGTGGAAAATCGAAAAAAGGAATGTCACCAGCTGCACATTTAGGCAATGGATGCACCGATCTGATTATCGTTTCGCAATGTTCGCGAATTAACTATTTGAAATATATGCTTCGGCTCGGAATGTTGTCATCGAGTCCAGTAAGAATTTCTAATTTTTTTATTTCAATAACAACATTCTCTTGTATTTTACGCAGTTTGATCTGAATTTCGTCGATGTTTACCGAGTGAAAGAATTCGAATTCATTCCGATCATTAAACCAACGCGTTCATCGAACAGTTACCAAGTGTCAAATGCAAGCGTTTGGAATTGCGACGGAGAATTAATAAACGAACCTGCCATTCATGTCAAGTAACAATGCTTCTGCTTCTTTTATTTGTCATTCATTGAGTTTTTTTTCAGAGTACACTGTCAATTGGTTTCTGTTTTCGGCAAGGGTCGTGAAAATCGGAATCTCGAACCGGTGATGAAAAACTCTCAAAGTTGTTGGAGTTTAAGCAGCATTGGAAAAAAGAAGACAACAGCTTCAGGAAATATATCTGTCTAAAAAACATTCAAATTGTGAAATTGTGATAAAAAAAAACGAAGAGCGGAATTTGCAAGAACTTAAGAAAACAAATTTAAGCCATATTTTTGTACTTAAATCAAAAACAAAAAAGTTACGAACATTTTTCTCTTTTGCACAAAAAGTTTCTGATGAATACGACGCCATTAGCATCATTATCATCTAATGTCATTTGTATTTTTCAAAGCGACGATAGCTAGAGCACAAAAACAAAGTTTTCAATATACAAAATTGGTGCTGAGAGCATACTTTTCTCGATGAAAACGCTATTTTTTACGAGACAAAACAAATTCTCGCACTCATCGATTTTCTTCTCTCTTTTCTTTTCTTTTCTTTTCTTTCTTCTCATGTGACTACGTTTTCGGACGATTTAAAAAGCGTCGAAGCATATGTCACATAAAACAAAAAATCATCATCGCATCGAATCAATCAAAACAAATCGCTTCGAAGTGCTTAGAAACTTTTTTTTGTGGATCGTGCAATAAAAGTAAACAAAAGCAAAGCTACGATAAGAGGGAAGAAAGTTTTCTTAATATTCCTAAACTTTTTTTACACAAACACAGAAAAACATTTTACCACACACACACTTCTATTGCTTCACCTTTTTTGTTATGAAAAATTTTTTTGAGAACAAAGTTTGAAAAGATTTTTTGAGTTTTATTATCTTTGCAAATTAAATACAAACTTTTCTTGCATTCACCAATGTGAAGCGTTACACTTTCTCAAATTCGCTGCAAACAAAAAAAAATGTAAAAAATTCGGTTTGTGCCTAAAAATCTTATATACAACGTAAATATAATAAAAGAAAAATTTAACATTCCGAATTAAAAAATGAAAAACTAAATTTAAATTTTTTTTGTTGCTTCAATCGAAATTAAAATGGTAAATCCATCATCGATTTGTGTACGCGTTTTTCGCTTCGAACAACTTAATTGGCTGCAATAGAATATTAAAATTTTAACCAATTAATTCGAAATCATGTCAAATAAAATTATTTTTGAGTTTAGGAACTTACAATGACACCGAAAAATTTTTTTCACATGCTTATCATAATTTTGATCAATGAAACGACGAGGAAATAAAATTTCCTCACGTCATTAAAATTTTTTTTTCTCTCAAACGAAACAAAACAATTCAATTCAGAGCAAACGCGTCATCAGGAAAATAATGGAAAATTTGTTTTAAATTGTTTCGATCTCAATCGTTGTAATTATGGTTCCACTTACACAAATTTTTTCACTCGCATGTGTTGCCACCTGTTGTGTTTAATTCTTGAGCAAAACTTTTTGAATTTCAAAGTTTGTTTCAAACAATTTTTATAAGCATTTTATAAACTTAATTTCGCTTTTGGTACAAATAAACGTGAATAAACAATTTCAAATAGAGGGTCACACACATTTAAGATGTTAAAAAACAAAATCGAACATAAAAAACATTTTTCACGTATAACTGTTACAATAATTTATGAAATTCGGATTAGAAAAATGAGAATAAAATAAGAATAAACAAAAACGAGAATTTAATTTGCATAAGTGGATCAAAGTTTAATTTACAAAGCTAATCTGCGCTTTTGTGTGCAAATTTCCCAACAGCGATAACCGATGCGAAATCAGCTCGATCTAGAACGTGTTAGAAATTCGAAATTGTGGTTCGATTTATTCGGTGATTTCAAAGCAAATATCGATTTGGGCGCACAAAACTGAAGTTAAAATATCGAAATTTTTCAATCGATCTAGAATTCAATGTTAAAACTATCGAATGTTCAAAATTTGATTTGTTTGCAATCTAAATGAAAACTAAAATCAAAAATACGAATCTAATCATCGAATTGATGATGAGGAAAATTGTTCAAGGAAGAGAAGAATCGATCGCTGAAGGCAGTGTTGACACCAATTTTTGAGTTTTAAATATAATAAATATTCAGAATATTTAAATGTTTTATTTTTCATCTCTAGTTAGAAGAGATTATAAATATGTTTGACTTTGACAAAGACGCAAAACTATCTGAAAAGCTTTCATCAATTGTCTCTACGGATTTGAGTTACTTAAAGCTACTAAACATTCATTAAAACACTTTTATCGTGCTTATCTTTCCACAAACATGAGATCACTCGCAGGCGAGTATTACAAAATTTTGATCGCTAACTTTACTTTCTCAATAAAAATGAATTAGAAGGTTGTTACATACTCTATAATTAGTCTTATCGATCTAAGAGCTTCTGATATCTTATTCGAATCAGGCTCTAGTTCTACATCACCAAATCCACTTTCACGAGCTACATTTGCATGCTGTAACAAATTATTGGCGACAAATTGTTAAAACAATGAAAGTTAGTTTATTCACTGGCTTTTTTAAATAAGAGCTTGCGGCAAATGTCGTTGAGTCCTCATCGATTGTTTCGAAACCATTTTTAGCTTTGCTTTAAAAATTTTCTTCTCAAATGTTTGAAGCATACGCTCTTTAAATCCGCTTACCCAAAAGTGCACTTGCATAAAGAACGCAGAGCTCGTGTTGCAAATTATTTGATTAAGTGTCAGATTACATTTGCTCGTAAAATGAGCATTTTATAAACAGAAGTTTAATTTTCTCTTTTTAAAGCAGCAATTAAAACACACTCAGCTAATTACGACCATTTAAAATGTATAAAACTTGAAGCGCATCAATTAACGAGAACTTAAAAATTCATTTAATTAAAAATAGAACTTTACACACGTTGTTCAGTTTGAGTAACAAATTTTTTTGCAATAGTTTTCACAAGGTAATTAAAATTTCTAAATTGTTTAATGTTTAGAAATGTCATTTGGTGGAAAAGTAACAAACGGCTCCAGCACTGCGTGATACAAGACGAGCGTTTGAGTTTAGAAAAGTTCTTTTTTTCTCAAATTTTATATTTATTTGAAATTTTTTACATTCTTTATACATATTACTATGTTATTCGAAGCGAACTCTAGAAGCGAAAATAATTGAATTTTACAAGAAAAAAAAATTCAAACTTTAGAAAGTGTAAATGCGAAACTTTTTGCAAAGTTTAACAAATGTCAAATATATGAAATACGAAAAAAAGTGAAAGAATGTTAAAATCTTTACATTACTGCGCTTCTAAATATAAAATGTGAATTTAGGGTAAAATGCAGAGAGAGAGAGAAGCAAAGTTTTTTATCCACATTGCGAAAGTAAAACTCATTTAAAAAAGCTCGTGAACACCGAAATCGATAGTCTCTCTCTCTCTCTCTCTCTGTTTATCGCTATAGTAACCAAAAAGCTAAAAAAACACAAAAGTATCGAAAAAATTTATACAAACGGCGTTTCTGTCTGACCACTGTCCGAGAAAAAAATATGGAAGACATTCGCTTTGTTATCGGCGAGCTTAACAAGAATCCGTTCAATAAGAAGCTAAATGTGATCACTTACGACGAATTGAGAGGCGAGCAACGTCTCGAAATTTTATTTCAAATATTCAAAGAAATCGATAATTCGGTAACTTTTCATTGTTTCGTGTTTGCTCGCTTTAAATTTTTCCCTTCTTTTTACAGATCAGCATCGAAATTTTTAATGTAAGCAATCTTGACGAGATTGTCGCTAAAATTTTTGAAATATTGCGAATATTCAAATACACACCGCAATCGAGAATAACGCGGTAAGATGAAAAATTAGCGTAAATTAAATTTTAATTTTAAATCTTCTTGATGTTCAATAGAAGCGAATTTCGCGAGAATTTAGTGCGCAGTGAGAAGTCAACATTTACACATATCTACGCGTTTTTGTTTAGAAATATGCACGAATTGAAGAAGAGAGCTTATTTGGCGCGTTATTTTCTCAAGCTCGCAGATTCGCCTTACAACGTTGAAGAAGAAGAAAACGAGGTATTTGGTTAATTTGTAAATTAAAAAAGTAAATAGCGAGTGAGTTTATTTTTACTTTTAAAATTAGTTTGACTTTTTAAAATTCTGCTCAATCTCTTGAACAAGCGCATCTCTCATTGCTCTCTATGAATATTCAT
Organism: Dinothrombium tinctorium; assembly: GCA_003675995.1. NCBI lineage: Eukaryota > Metazoa > Arthropoda > Arachnida > Trombidiformes > Trombidiidae > Dinothrombium > Dinothrombium tinctorium. Next base: position 18,749 of record NCKU01000469.1, on the reverse strand, counting down.
AAAAAAATACTTCAAATAGTTGAAAGCGTTCAGGCGAAACATGCCAATTTCGACTAACGAACGCATGGATAAGTACAAAATCATCGGTAACATTGGCTCGGGTGCGCACGGCATCATTTTGAAAGGTATTTACAACAATTTCAACTTCAATCGCGCCAACTCAGCCGCCGAGAAGCAGCAATGTTTGATCGCGATCAAGCGAGTGTTCATCAAAAAGCGGCACGATTTACCGTTATCGCTGGTTCGAGAAATCAAATCATTGCAATTGCTCAGCAATCACATCAATGTAAGTGTATCGTTTTCGCTTTTAATCGACTAATGCTTAATTGAATGCATGTAATTTTAGGTAATTCCGCTGCTCGATGTGTTCGCCCACGGTTCGAGTGTTAATATGGTTTTTCCATTACTTCCGCTTAATTTCACGACTGTAATTTATGAATACGAATTAAACGAATATCAGAAAGCGATGTACATTTACATGTTGTTGGAAGGCGTATCGCATTGTCATCTAAACAATATTATCCATCGTGACTTGAAGCCGTCCAATTTGCTTATCGACTGGAATGGTGTGTTGAAAATTTGTGATTTCGGTCAAGCGCGAGCTGTTTGCGTAGCAGACGCCGACGAGCAGAATTCGAGAAGTGATTGCAATGGAAATGTGCCGGGCTACATGTCTCATCAAGTGTGCACACGCTGGTATCGACCGCCAGAACTGTTGTACGGTTCGAATAAATACGACTTCTCAGTCGATATGTGGGCTGTTGGCTGCATCACAGCCGAATTGCTTCAAAAGTGGCCGCTGTTTAAAGCCGATTCTGACATTAAACAATTGTGTGTTGTGGTTCGATCGCTAGGCACACCGCCAGCTCATTGGGCCGAAGAGATGCCCGATTACAACAAAATAATATTCACACACGGTGATGACGATGATGAACTTTTGTATCGAAATTGGGACAAAGCGTTATTAGAGCGATCGAGTAATCCGGACGGAGTTGACTTCGTGAGAAGTTTGTGCAAATACGAGCGAAGATTAAGCGCGCAACAAGCGATCGATCACGTATTCATTAAGCAAGTATTTGCAAGAGATTTAGACGAGAAGCAACTAATCAAGCCTCAGCGCATAAAGCAAATGATGGGTCCACCAAACAGAGCGGAGTAGTTAATTACGACAAACGAACAAAGTGCATCAGTTCATTCTTATTACTGCTTTTGATTAATGAATTCGATTTTGGCCGTTATTTAAACTTGCATTCGTTATATAATTTCACTTTCTCTGTCATTGTTTAATTCTGCTTTCGACACTCGTTTTCAGTTATTTATTGAGTTTTTAAATTTTAAATTATTCGCATTAATTTTTAAATTCAAATTCAAGCGATAAAAATCAAAATATTGTGATTAAAGCAGATCGCATTTATTTTTAAAGCTTTTTAAATTTTAACTGAGCAATATGAATTTGAATTTGATTGTATTTTATTTTTCAAAAATTAAATTTTTGCAAAGTTGAAATTCACTATTTCTCACATTTTAGCTTAATCGTTTATTTCGCTTTATTATTATTATTCTTTCTTCCTTTAACAATTGAAATATTTTATTCACAAAATCGAATTCGCATTTCGCAAAAACGAATGACGCGAATGGAAATGCGAAGAAGAAATAAATTTGCTTTTGTTCATTTTTAAAAAATAAATTTTTTGATTTTATTTTATTTTCGTAACACGTCACTGTGTTTGTTTGAATCACGGCTTATCTGGAGCGAATAAAAATTTTACTTTTATGCTTTAGTTTTATGCGAAAAGTTTGCAGAGAATCGATTTTATAAACGGAAACAATAACGAAATTCGTACGCGAATAAAAAGAGTTGAAATCGATTTGACATGATGAAAAATTTATGAATTCAATTTTCGGAGAAGTGATTTGTCTGAGAAAGAAAAGAAAAAACGCGAATATGCCTCGAAGACAGGCGTATGAAATTTTCATAATTTTTGCTATTTTTAAAGTTCATATTGATTTAATTCCACTCGAAAAGCATTTGAACACTCGTGACGCTATTAAAATTTTTACTTGAATCGAATTTACTCGGCGCTTAAATTTCAATTTTGCTTTCACGACGCTTCGTTTAGCAATCTCATCGCCTCGGGTGGAGCAAAAGCACTTGTTCAACGATTTTTTTAAGATGATTGAGTAAGATTTATTTTACAAACGATACTTAGACTTTTAAATTAAATTTAAATGAAAGTGAAATAGACTTTTAACGATGAAAGAAGATAGCAAATAAACTCGTTTTCGTAAGTAGATTTTAAAAATTCTCGAAAAATGAGGGGAAAAAAGTAAAAATTTTGCCTATGGAAAACTTCATGTAATTTCGATGCTTTTATTTTCATTGTTTTTATTTGTGAAAATAATTATAATCCGTCTTCTAAAAAAACCGTTGAACAAGAACTTTGATCCATTGAAAGTCCCAACTATAACGAAAACAAAATTCGAAAATAAATTAAAAAAGAACTTTTTGAAAGTTAGACCAATTTCAAGCTTAAAAAATAAAAATTATTTGGATTAACTTTGAAAAGCAGCGAAAGCAAGCGTCTGAGGCTTGACAAAACTAATTTTATGTTTCGCCAATGCTTAACTTTTTCACTCTCACCGTGGGTAGCGAATTTGTTTTTGTTTTTTTAATTTTCTTTAAGAGGATTAACTAGAAAATTTTAGTTTCAGTTTTTAAAAATCAATTTACCACAATGTTCAGAAGCAAGATTGAGCGCTTTTTAAGCTCTAGTCACTTCTCTAAACAGCCGCCCTAATAAACGCAGCGACAAGCCTTTAAAAAATTCTTCATTAAATTTCTTATTTACGCTCGACTCGTTTTATTGTCTTTTTAATAATAAAAATAAATCGTTATTTAAGCTTTTAAGTATGCGATATAAAAAGAGAAAAGAAAGAAATTAATTAAACGATTTTACTTTTTTACTTGACTAGAAAGGAATCGATGAGAAATATAACGCTGCTATTTGCCGATAGCAAACAGCGAACTTTGCGAAACTACTGATATAATAAAACGGTCAAGAGAAGGAACGAACGCAAATATTTTCTTATATTTACTCAATGTCTCTGTACACATGCATAAACTAGGTTTTCATAGAAGCAAATTCAACATTTTTTTTTATTGCGAAATAAATAAGTTTCGAAATAATTCTAATAAAATTTTCATGAGATTTGTTTTAGATGAAAAAAATTTTTATGTGTATAATAATTGCAGCTTACAAAGTTAGACTTCTTAGAAATACTCAATTCGATATAAACAAAAATTTTTTACTGACAGTGAGCTTGTTACTTACAATCGATGGCATTCGAAGAATTCACTCATTAGAAAAGAAACCAAGAGAAAATTGGCGCAACCGTTGGCTAGCAACGTGAAAACCCAAAATTCTTGCCATAGACGTAATTATAAACTATTTATTGAGAAGGAATGATATAGAGCAAAATTTTTATTTTCTTGTTTAGACTCTGTTTGCTCGTCGTTTCAAATGTTTTTTGATTTGTTGTTGCATTGTAAAATTTGAAACGAAAAAAAAAATTCTCATTAATTTCTACGTATTCGCAAAATCAAAATGAATTTTGTACGAAAGAAATATTGCCAAAAAAATATTTTCTACATTCGTTTTGAATACTACGATTTATTTTGTTTCTCATAGCGAAATATGTACTCGCTTTGAATGTTGATTTATTGAGAAAAGCGAATGCAAAGCACTGCGCGAATGGAAAACAGAGAATTGCTTGTCAAAGAAAGCGAAGTAATAAAGTAAGAAAAATGTTGTTGAATTTAAAAATGTGTACAAATGACAAATTCAAAATTTCAATAATAAAAAATTTCATATTTACTACTCATACGCCATTTTTCATTTAGAAATTTAAGTAAGAATTACGATTACAAAATTTTCTAAGCTTTGAAAAAACACTTCACTAGAAAAACATTCGGAGATGAAAAACATGTGGAAAGCAAATCATGTGAGAAAAAACTTTTGCAAATTATTGAAAGAAGCATTTCGTATTCACGAATAAAAAGCTTTTTTTCACTCAAAATATCAGCAAAAATGTCAAAGATTTTCCAAGAATTCGCATTTCAAATGCAAATTTTGAAAAGCAATATGAATGAATTGAAAGCTCGCATAAAAGCGTCGAAAGAAACTTTTCGCTACACGAGAAAAAAATGTCCCTGACATTGCCAGAGATTTTTAAAGCGACAATATAATTGATCGAAACATTTTTTTGTCACCTAGCCACGTCCACTTATCGAACAGCCTATTCGATGTTCAATTACGTTTCGCTTTGCTATGATTTTATTATTATTTCAGAGTGAACAAAAATTCTTGTTCGAAATTAATTTTGTTACTGCAATCGTCACGATTGTGTATGCGTGTGTTCGAAGCTTGGAATCGATTAATTTGAAAAGTTTTTTGTCTAATTTTTCTTTGTTGAAAAAACGAAAATTATGATCTTGAAGCAAATTAACTTGCAGCTGAATTTGCATGAATAAAATGAATCGATTTAATAAATATGCAAATGAAATTAATTGAGAACATAAATTTGTGCAATGTGACAATTTTTTAGACTATGTAAATTTGATTAGAAGAAAATGGAATGCTTTTGATTTTTAAATTGAACTCAACACTCTTTATAAACTAAAATGATGATACGATGGCTTTTGCGATGCATAGAAAAAAATCTTTAAAAAATTAATTTTGTATCGTGTTACTTCATTTGGCATGAAACTGTATTGAAAAGTTGTGCAAATTAAAAGTGTTTGCATTTAAAATAATTTGAATAGAAAATTATCTTATGAAATTTTGAATGAATTGAATTGAATTGAATTTATTTAAGCGAAAATTGAACTTTAAGGTGAAAATATTTAATTAGAAGCATGTTATACTAGCTAAAACGTTATCTAAATCGATCAAAAACTGACTTTTTGAAGGCAAAAAATTTCATTTTTGCTCATTATGTATATACGCACTCAAATTGAAAATTTTAACAATGAGAATGCATTTAGAGCAGTTCATTAAGTTAAGTTCAGTTCATCTGGTAAATTCACATTTTCGATGAGTTACGTTTTATCAAGTTATATCAAACAGAATCAGAAGATTTAATTTCAATTGATTATTCAAATTTTGTACGATTTATTCAATAAATAAAAGAAAAGATTTCACTGCTTCTTTAAGTTATTCTCCGTTTTTATTTTTAAATGAACAGAGTGTACTATTGAATATAAATTGAAATTTTATTCATAAGTTATATTTAAATTTGTTGGGTGATCATTAAAATTAAATTGCATGTTAAAAATTTTAATATTTGGTTATTAACAGGTTCATAATTTCAAAAATTTCTCAATTAATTATTTATAATATTTTATTCATTAATTCAATTGTTTTCTGCTTTATTTTTAAATTTAACAACTTTTTAATTGTGAAGCTTGATAGTAAAAGCATTTCTCGAAATAAAAGAGAAATGTCCAGGCTATTCAATACCCTCGCTGACCACATAATTCAATTTAATCACTTTTGCGAAACGAATTGAATGTTTGCGATTGAAATTTAGAAAATCAATTTGAAAAAAGCATTTGAAACGCTATGAACAATTTAATTTAATGTCAAGAAAGATAAATTGAATACCCAGGTTTTTCGGTGGCGGTGCAAAGAGAAATAATATTCGAGGCTTTGAACTAAGATCAAATATAATCAAAAAATAAAAAGTTTTATGGTGAATAAAATAATGCGAAAATTAAATTTCGAACTTTGGCAGCCGACAAAAAATTCATTTCTGAACTCTCATTGCATGAACTGTCAAAACGATGAACATTTTGAAGTTGTAAAAAGGTTTCACACTTTGAAAAGTATGAATGTGAACTTTTTCACGAAGTATAAAATATCGATGAAGGCCTAAAGTACAAGTCGGAAAAGCAAATGTAACACTATTTACATAAATTATAGTTTATCTCAAACCACGAAGTTTTAAGTAAAATGACAAAATAATGCAAAATATTTAAGGTTGAACCGATAAAAGCGAAATTTCATTTAAAAACATTTCATGAAAACACGAAATCGATAGTCTCTTTCTATTTATCACTATAGTAACCGAAATCTGAAAAACATACAACTAAGTGCTGCCGAGGATAAGAAAACTTTTAATACAATTGACGTTTTTGTCTGCCTATTGTCCGAAAGAAAAAAAATGGAAGACATTCGCTTTGTTATCAGCGAGCTTAACAAGAATCCGTTCAATAAGAAATTAAATGTGATTAGTTACGATACATTGAGAAGCGAGCAACGTTTCGAAATTTTATTTCAAATATTCAAAGAGATCGATAATTCGGTAAAATTTCATATTTTCTTGCTTTTTAAATTTATATTTTTGATTTAAATTTTTCTTGCTTCTTCAGATAAGTATCGAAAGCTTTCAAGTTGCTAATATCGAAGAGGTCATCGCTCATGTTTTAGAGACGCTACGAATATTCAAATACACACCACCGTCGAATATGACACCGTAAGCATGATTAAAAGTGATGAGTGAATAGTTTCCTCTAAGATTAGCAATTAAGTAAAGTGCACTTTTCAAGTATCAAATCACTTTCTAGAGAATTTATTTGAACGAGCAAAAAAAAACTTCATCTTTTTTGCTTCAAATGCAAAGATTTCCACATCATTTACTGAAACGAGCTTAATTTTGAGTTTCAATAAACTTAATATGAAGAGTAGGTTCAGTTTGTTTGCTTTTTTCAATGTAGCAAAGTTTTTTTCTCATTTATACGTTTGTTAATTTAAATTAACGCAGAATAATTTCTTAAATGAACGCACAATTAAACGTTGAGAATATCATTAATGAAAAAAATTGATGTTAAACAGGAGTGAATTTCGTGAGAATTTAATACTCGGCGAGAAGTCAACGTTTACACACATATTCGTGTATTTGTTTCAAAAAATGCCTGAGCTGAAGAAGAGAGCTTATCTAGCGAGATATTTGGTTAAAATCGCTGTTTCGCCCGATGTCGAAGGAGACAACGATATTGTACAGCTTTACGCGCAGGTATGAGAAATTAGAATTGAGTAATTTACTGCTTATAGTTATCATCAAGAAAAATGGCCTCTCACTTGATTTTCGCTGCTTTATAAAATCGCTTTCGCTCCATAAAAAGAAGATGTCTAATTTGCATAAATTTTACGCTATTTGCGAGAAAAGACTTATCGCTGTAAACGATGAATTTGAAAAATTTGTAGCTAGAAAATTTATTTAAATGAGATCAAGCTTAAGTTACCCATTTAAAGTATACATCGCGCGCGCACACACAATTTTTACTTCGTTTACCCGCTCGACAATTCAAATGAAATTCACGTTTTAAAAACTTTTCAAGATAAAGTTTGCATTTTAAATTATCGCCTTCATAAATTTTTCTCTTTTCTCTCTTTTCGCGCTCTCTCTCTCTCGAAAATAAAAATACAAAAAGTACGATCAACTAATCGAGAATTTCAAAACGATTCATATGACATACGAGAATTTAAAAGCGAGCGTTGAATCTGTACAAGAAGTGCAAAAGGATATTAAAGCGATGGAAGATGAAAAAGAGCAAGTGATCGAGAAGCTTAATAACATCAAACGAAAGGTAATAAAATAAAAATTAAGAAGTGAGATAGCGAGTGAGTTAGTGAGCGAGTGAGCGATGAATTATGCCAATGCATATGGATTAGAGATGAAAAATGAATTCGTTAATGAATAAATAATCATAAATTTATTTCATCGATATATTCACAGGTGGACATCGATCAAAATCCGCAATTATTTAGCTGCGTGCGTACGTATAAAGAAGAGAAAGATAAAAATGAAAAAATGTTGCGACAGAAGATGCAGCAAGAAGCTGAGGTAAGTGAGTCTCTTGTGTGTGACAAGATGATAACAAAACACTGTGCGTCTGCAAATTATGCAAAAACGCGACTCTCTTTTGTGCACTAATAGCGTGGCGTCATTTTATTTTTATATACCTTCTCGTACACACAAATGCACTACATAGGCCATAATCTTAAACAGAGATGTAAATCGGCTAAAAGATTTTATGCGGCAGAAGAAAAGATGTTGAAAAGATGCTTCATTTGTTGTACTATAAGCGTGCATATTGTAAGCCTCATTAAGTTCAACGCTTTTTCGTTGAAATTTTATGTCGAACAAAGAAAGCGGAGGAGCAAAAATTTTATTTTTGAAATTTTTTTTTGCAAACTTAATGCTTCGCTTTTATTCAATTTCGCTCAATCTTTTTTGATTATGTTTCGCAAAAAGTAAACAAAAGCGATTGCAAAATATTTTCTCTCTTTAAGCTTCAAAATTTAACTCATCTATTGAGTAAATTAACGAACGAGATGAAAGAATTCGAAAATACGTACAAAGCATCGTCTAGCAGCGAAGAACTTTTCGATCGTCTAAACGACGAATTGGACACTAAAAGGCAATTAGTGAAAGATGTTCTACCTAAAGAGCTTGAATCAATACAAAAACATGTGCAGGATTTGCAAGAGATCGACACGCAATCGTCGCTCGGCTCCGATTATTTGGAAAAGATCAATCAACAAATGCAAGCAATTAACAAAGAGATTAACACAATTATGGAGAAGCGAATGTTGAATAATGAAATGATGGACGATAAGCTTGTCGTTTATCGGCAAAATGTAAGCTATGAGCGCTTTCGTATCTTCTCTTCAGTTTCGATTCAAACTTGTCGCATTTTTTCCTCCTTCTTCTTCTTTTTTATCTCTAATTAAATTTTCTCCAATTACTGTCTCTGTTTATTTACAATGAGATTTGATTTCTTTGTCTAATCTGATTTCTTTTTTTTTACTCATTTAAACTGGAAGGCAACGAGCGTTGCTCAGAAGCGTGCTACAGTTCAACAAAAACTTGAGGACATCGAAAAAGAATACAACGAATTGAGGCAAACGCTGCGAGAGAAGAAGAATGGTCCAGACGGTGATGAAGTGTTGAGAGGCGATTCGGTAAGCGATTTTTTTGAGCATTTGAATTAATGACAATACAAATGAAACGATCGAGAGTAAAAAAAGCGTTTTTTTCAATGTTTGACAGTTGAAACAATATGTTGTCACGCTCAGAAACAAGGGAAACGTTTATAAACAGAAGCGACAAGAATTGTCGGAATTGAGAACAGAAGTGGGAATTTATGTGCGAACTGAAGAGTTGTTGAAGGCGAAGGAAAAATCGGTGTCGGAAACGCTTTCGAAGCTAGAAGATCAGCGAGGCATAACGGGATATTTTACGATGAGAGAAGAAGACAATGAACAGTTTTTGCGCGAAGAGCAAGAGCAGAATTTAGAGCAATTGTCGACGATCGTACGCGATTTGAATGCCACTATCAGTGAGAGGAAGGCGAAAATCGCTCCATTTATAAAAGATCTTCGTCCATTGCGTCAAAAGCATCAGGATTTGCAGCAGCAATGCGAGCAGAAGAAAGCGCTATACGATTCGTGCGCCATTGGCTTGGAAAGTAAAGTTGAAAAATTGCGACAAGAGCTCAAACAAATGTGCGACGAATTCAATGATTTAGAATCGCAAAATTTTCTGCTTAATTGTAAATACGAAGTGCTGCAAGCGAAACGAGCGCTGCTAGAGGATGAGATGAAGCGCTTTGTATCGAACGATGCGGATGAGAAAGCAAACAGTTTCATGTAAGTTTCTGCGTTTGTTCAAACGGCTTCTTTTCTTTGTGAAAATAGTAAAAAATTTGAATTGATTTGCAGCGAAAAATTGCAGCGAGAGATCAATGCGGAAACAGCGGAGGAGAAGAATTTAAAAGCGAAAGGAGACGAATTAAAAGAGAACGAGCACGAGATAAAGCGGCAATTAAAAATGTGGAACGATTTACAATCGTTGCTTGAAATTAAATCGCGTATAGCGACCGAACGCAAGGCGAACAAAAGCGACGTGTCGCAGGCACGCAGAGATCACTTGATTTTGTGAACTCCGCATTTACTTTCGCTATCTATCAATCGATAAAATGAAGCTATGAAGAGAGAGAGAAGTGTGCGAGAAATAAAAAAATTTTTACGACCATGAAAAGAAAGAAACGAAGTTGATTTTATTTGTGTGTGTATTATATTGTTCAGACATGAGACAAGCAAATTTGCACATCTATTCTGTTCTTGAACATGTTTCTAAGTTCAAATACACGCTAGTGAACACACGCGAATCGCGTCTCTCAATCAGACCATAAAAATGCGCCCGATTTCACATTCACGTTTTTTTGTACAGAGATGCGATTTATTGTGTAGAAAAAAGGAACATTGAAAATAACTGTGTTCTCTCACTCTCTCGAACACAGACGAACACTTTTCTTTCGAAATCGAAAATATAAATTCGAGTAAATCGAGCACAAAATCGACACATTCAGATCAAACGATTGTTGTGGTCACTGCGCAGAGCGCGTTGAATAAAAGAGCACAACGCTTATTCTTGTGAACAATTAAATTGATTCAAATTTTGTTTTTTGTGCATTCGAAATCGAAGTCGTGAATGAAATTATGCAAAAAAGTGTGTGTGTGCGATAGAGAAAGTGTAAACAAAAACGCGCTAGTAAAGTTGTAGTTAAAAAATAAAGAAATTAAGAAAAAAAAATCGAAAGAAAAAGAGAGCGAAGCAAACGCTTTAGAACGCGGCGAAAGTGAGACGGCGCACGCAATGAGCGAACAGTCCCCGAAGCGAAGAGAGTTCTGAGCGCCGTCACAGAACGAAACGGCGAATTTTTCGTTTGATTTCGCGAATCGAACAGTCGAGCGAACAGTGAAAATGAAACCGAACGACGCGTACCGTGCTGCGAACAGCGATTCGAATTTGATGCATTCGTTTCACACGCGTTTTCTTCGTCGTTCTTTTGCTCATTAGTCGAAATGCAAAATGTTTTCATTTCGCTTCTCAATTGTATTGCATTTTGCAAAGTGCACGAATAAAATTGTGAATGCTGTGTTTGCGAACGAATTGCGAACTTGAAGCCGACGAATTCGAAGTGAGATAGAAAGCGACGCGTTCATTACACACTTTTTTCGAAAAAACGAACGAATTAAAGTGAACGAAAGCGAAAGTAAACTAGCGAAAAGTATGGATAAAGCGAAACGAGGCGGTTTTCTGCGCGGAATGCTCGACGGTTTTCGCTCCTCGGTCGGCTCATCGCAATCGAGTCCGTCGCATTCGACAGTCGGCGAACGGCAATTCAATTATAAGCCCGAAATACAGGAGAACGAAGAGAACGTCAAACCGAATCACTTTCGTGTACAGCAGGTAGGTTCATCTGTTCGACTGCTTTTCATTAGCGCAATAATTACGCAGAAAAATAAAATTATTTACTATTCTTCGCGATTTGTTTACTTTTGCTTTGCTGCTTTGCTTTCGTTCGTAATTTTTTATTCACTTTCAAACGAAAACGCAAAGTTTTTTTTCTCATTTGACTTTTTATTTTCAACATTAAAAAATGATATGAAATGCAGCAATTCATTTGACAGTATTTTCGACAAACTTCGCCTGTTTGCGTGTCTAAAAACCGATAGCATAGCGTTTCAGCGTTTTTCTCTCTTTTTCATCGCGTAGATCATCGTTGCAAAAGGAAAAAAAATTTTTTCGTTTGTTATCTCTGCATTTTTAAAAATGCGCACACGTTTTTAGCGAAAAATAATTTTGTGTGACAGCGAAATGTGCGCGAAATGACACTCTTTTCTTCAGCGTATAATAATCGCTTCGTGTGCGAATAAGTTTTTTCTCGTTTCGCTAAACACGATCGTAATAATTAATTCTTTTAATTTAAAAATGAATTAAAAAACTTTCTATATATTAGGTTGCTATGTGAATATATTTATGCTTTATGAATTGTTTTCAATTTTATCTCTTTCTCTCTCTTTTTTCTAAGAGATATAGAACAATGACGACATAAATAAAATTTTCATACGAAATAAACGCGAATGAGTTAAGCATTTAGAGGCAAAACAAAAACTCGTTCGCTATGCATTTAATTTCATCTTCCATTCTCTCTCTCTTTCTCTCACTCTATTTACAAACTGTACACTCTGTTCACTTAGAATGTAATAATTTCACTTTACTTTTGCATTGTTTCTCATTTATTTTTATAATGTGCAAAGTTTGTTTGTTTTCCAACCAATTTTCAAACCACTGTTACATCGACATCCTTCACGGTTATTCTTTAAATTATTAATTTTTTTTTTCTACTCATCTATAATTTTTGTGATTAGAATTTAAAATCGACATTGAACGGTGAACATATTCTTTTTGACAAGCAGAGAATTTTTAGTATTTCCATTTTTTTTTTCTTTTCAATCTCATGCATTTGTTTTGCGAAAAGTTGAAATTGAAATTAATCATGAATTCAAAGCATCGAAAGTTTCAGAGATAGAGAGGAGAGAGAGTAAGAGAAATAGAGAGCGAGAGAGAAGGCAGCAAAACATTGCAGCGCATCGATCGTTTTGTTTCACAAGCGTTACATATGTATGTTGAATGGGAACCAGGAGAAAAATGCCAGGATTTTGAAACTGCGACTAATGCGTGTACAATATAGCTTCATAATTTAGACCCGCAATGCTGTGCATGTGTGTGCCATGTGTGTGTAGTATATGGGCAGTAAGTGTGCAAAGTGAAAGTATAGAGCTAGAGAAGGAGAGATAGATAAATAGATAGATAGAGAGAGAGCGATGTGCAAATTGTCGATATGTCCTCTCTTTTTGCTTCACTTTAATCCTTAACACTCTCTTTCACTTCACTTCGCAGCAAAAACACAACTTTATCACATATTTCTTGATTGAAACCTATTGATGAGATAAGATAATATTTATGTAGAAGATGCTCAATTTGCTTCGACGATTTTCGTTCATTCGTTTCATATTGAAATTTTAAGTAGAAACGGTTCTTCCTCTTCTTCCTCTCATCTCTTCGTGGCCTGAAAATATCGATTTCACTTGTTATTTTTATTTTTGTGACCTCAAAGATCGAAAAGCTAGATAAATAATCGAATATAAGGCAATTTATTTATTGTTTTTTATTTTATTGCGGATTATTACTCTTGTTAGTTTATTTTCTCGCCAACTATCATGGCGAATAATAAATTATTATTTTAATAAATCATAAGGATAAAGAAAACCATATACTTATGCACGGTAATAAGAAGAAAATGAAGCCCGACGAAGAGAATTTGAAAATTAAATTTCGTCACATAATAATCAGATAAGACGTTTAATGCGAGCCTGTGATTGTAGCCCAGAATTGAACACATTCGCAAAAAAATGCAGATTTATGATCGCTTTTTTAACGTTCGGCAATAAAGTGATTACTTTTGCTTCCATTCGCTGCTCGAAAACTTCATTTTTCTTCTTCTAAAGGTGACCGCTGCTTATGATTCTGCTGCTGCATCTCTCATTCACTCTGTTTCGGTAATCGAATTGAGTTACACTTTATTTTCTTCTTTATCACTTGCAAAACCATTCAATTTGAATGGATGTTACACATTTGCAATATGAGATGAACCACTGCTTCGATATTAATCTGGTTCTAATCATATTAAAATATTGTAATGCAATTCTCTCTCTCTATCTCTCTTTCATTATTCCTCACGTACAAAATAAGCGAAGTGCACTTGAGTTTTTTTTCTCTCGCGCGCTATCTCTCTTTCTCTCTACTTTTCATTTTTTGCTTTTATGCTTTTCATTTTCTTTCTTTTATCCATCTTCTCGTTTTCATTTTTTTACTCGTTAATGGATGCGAATTACTGCATGTGACTTGCAAATAATGCTCACAGCGATCGGAACAGAACGCAAACAAGCGGTAAAGCTTTAATTAAGCGATCGCTGCTGATGCTGTTTCTTTCGCTATCTGAGATTGCAAGCAACAATTTATTTTAACGACAAGCAAATTAGAAGGAAACGAAATACTTGTAGAAGTTGCAGAATGTATCTGCGCATCTTATTAATGTTAACGTGTCAAAGGCCAAGCTGTGTTAATGCACTTTTTAAATGCATACTACGGTTGCCGACTATGGACCAAAGTGAGTGTATGTTTACTGATGAAGAAGATGCTATATTTAAGACATAGGGTGAAGAATATTGAAGCTTTTACTGACCTCTTTTTCCATCATCATCTTCCTCTTCTCTTTCCAATATTTTGTCTTAAAGCGGTTTTTTCCGTTCTACCAACAAACCGCAAAGACCGTAAACTGTTTTTTCACTTGATTCTCTTTTAGCCTATTCTTATTCTTCAATTTAACTCCACATTTATCTTCTATCCTCCATTCTCGAAGAATATCATCATTACTCGCTGTTTATATTATTGATTAATTATTAATAATATCACGTTCGCGCCTCTGTAGAAATAAATTTCTTTTTAAGCTTTTCTCATTCTATTTTCTCATTTTGTCGTAAATTACTTAAAAAAATATCGTAAATTATTGTTTCTGTAAAATAACTAGAAAAATGAAACGATATTAACTCGAAATTTTTTTTTCGCCAATCTCGTTTCCCGACCGCACGTATAAATAATGTTTTTGACACTAATTTTTATTAGTGCATACAGTTTATTTCATATTTTGTTATTACCACTGCTTTTATCATATTGCTCAATATATTTTCGAAGCAGAAAAAAAAACAATGTAATAAACTATAATTCAGTAATATATACACTACGCGTAAAACGTGAGTTTAATTTTCTATATAACCACATAAGCTCTTAGCAGAAGTTCAATGTGTCCCACCTACGCATTAAACTCCTTTTTTAAAAAAATTCACATTAAATTTACAATAATTTCACATATTGCCTCTTTCGTCTTCGCGCAAATGATAATAAGAAAATTAAGTTCATTATATCGTTTTAACATTATTTTCATCTATCAGAATCAACGCTTTTATCTTAATGTTAATTATTTTAATTTTTATAATTTTATATTTGAAGGGAATATCGGTCATACGTAGCAGTATTATGTTATTCGTATGCAAACGCTTTGGCGTTAACCATTATTATTATTAGTATTAATGTGCTGCAGACAAAAAGTCGGCTGTAAAATTTTATAATTACATTGTGTTCGCAATTATTGTCATTGAAGTTCGCAATGCGCGAAAGTCTTTCATTATATGCGAATTTGATTGAACACAGCGAATGTTGTCAAAATGAATTCTTTTCCTGTTTATTAATTGCGATTTTTCTTTTGAAGGCTAATTTTTTTGAATTAACATATCGTTCTAGAGCATAAAATTTCTTTCTAAAAGCCGATTTAAATAGCGTGAAATTATAAAGATTTATCTTTTCAAAAGCAACCATAAAAGTTAGGTTCTTACCATTTGCTTTAAAATTGTGACAAACACAGCATAAAATCTGAACCAAAAAGAAACTCTTTTCTCGAAAAAAAAGCGCGAGTTTGATGCATTAAAATTTGATTTCTTCTCTCATCTTAAAATTCAGCGCTAGTTTTCGGTGCGTAATGAGCGAGCAGAGTTTTTTACACGCTCACAAAACCTTTTAGATAGGTGAAAGGAATCACTCGCTTGTTACATAGAAATGGCAATTTTTCACAAAGTCATGAAACAAAACTGAACACGAGAAGCATTTTATAAAACGAAGCTTGCACAGACAAAAAAAAATTCTCGCTCTAACTTTCTCCCAAATAACAGCCAAAACTTAATTCAAGCTGCACATAAACGCTCACCATTTGAGCACAATATGCACCTTTTTCCTCCGATATTTAACGATCATTTTAACGTTCTCAAATCATTACGATTATTATTTTAATAAACTTTTTCTTCGCGCTCTCTTTTCGAGTGCAATTTTTTTTTCGATGCGTATAACTTCTTTTGGATTCAATGCTTGATATGTGCAATCACGCAGCAGTCGGAACAATAATATCCATTCATTTATCGTCCATTATGCTTCTAATGTAATGATTTTCACTGTAATAATTTATACTCGATATTAATTCTCTTTTTTGTTCCTCGTACAATCCAGACGCTTAAATCTAATGTTTTCACAATTAATTTATTTTCGAGATTAAATTTTATGCGAACAATAAAGAAAAATTTTTCTCCGTCAAAATGAGAACTCATTTCGTAAAAGCATAGATGCGCTGTTTTAAATTAATTTAAGTTTTCCAGTGGCCATAATCGTTAACTCTTTTAGCTGCAGGGTTGTTTTTTTTTTATTCAACAAAAAGCAAAATTAAAATTCGAAATGTATTTATTTAAACTCCTACTTCTAAATTAAACGATCGAAATTATTGAATATTTATTTTATCTCTTGCGAGATTGAATGAAAATCAAGAAAAATAAAATTTATCTTATTGAAAAACAAATTTATGCAAAGAAAGTAATCTCTCAATACTTCTACAAACTCCAGCATTGAAATAATGAACTTCAACAAAATACAGTAAAAAAGTATCTCATAAAAAAGTAATCGCATAGTTTCTTTTTATCTTAACGAATTCACTTTAAATTTGAAAGATTGTGTGTTTGTATTTGTTTTTCTTTTAGATTCCGAATAGTGAAGTAAATTAAATTTTATCTTCTCAAAAAAGTCAACTTTAATTTATTTACTCGCTTTTTTGTTTGTGACAAGAAATTGAAATCAACATCCAATTTTAAACTTCGAATTTCGTTTTTTGAAGTATAACACTTCTTTATCGCGTGAAAAACAATTGATTTTTCGCTTTTCTTTTGTCGAACAACACTATTTCACAGCGAAAATGTGTTTCGATGCTCCAAATTTAGATTCGTTTTTTCTCAAAATGAAACAAATTTCAGGCTTTAGCTTCGGTTCTTTTCAATTGATACTACGTATTATTTTGCTTTTTTTTGGTTGACAACTTATGAAATTTTAAAAATTTCATTTTTCACAAATTTCCATTATGTTATACGATATTGCCTCTACTTTTGGTTTTCATTTTTTTTTCTTTGACAAAAAAAGCGTGAAAATAAAATTTTTAAGCGTTGCTATATACTTTGTTATAGTAATTAAATAAAATTGAAATTTTTTTACTAATGAATCACAAATAATTTGGCTTTTAGAACAACTAATTCAATAATGAAAATTCTAATTTTCCACTTTCATTAAATTCGCTTGTTAGAACTTAAAATCAAATTAACAAACGAAATAAATTTATACGATAGAGATAAAAGCCAGACTCGAAATAATTGCATCAAAAAACTTTGTAATTCATTTAATATGAAAACAAAACAGAAAAAAAATCAGCGCATATTAATCAAAATACCGTGAATGTCGAAATCAAAATTAGCCGAATCAATTCTCATTATTGTTTTCTGGTTAAAATCGGTCAAGCTCTACCCGATGAATCATTTCTTTCATTTTAGATCCACCTAAAAGCCGAATGGAAACCATTGTAAAGATTTATATGCTGCAATAAAAATGCTAATATATCATTTTTATGTATCATCTTTCTTATTGCTAAAAATCCTAGCTTCACTTCATTTATTCTATACGCTCTTGTGAATTGAATATTTCACGTAAAATGTTTGAAAATCACTTCAAATAAAAATTAAAATTGTTCCCTTTAGTGTTTTAACGCCTTTTTAAATCTCAATTGATTCAATGGAGTTTTTTTTAAACATTCATATTTAATTGTGCAAACTTTAAAGTTTTGTAATAACAAATAATCATCATTTTCAAACTTAATCATATTAATCACAAGTGTTTTCGTTTTTAACTCATTAAAATTAATTTAAATCTTTGTATAAAGTAATTTTCTAATGAAATTAATCTTGGTATTTATAAATACCATTTAAAAATAAGTATAATGACACATAATTTATGATGCATTCGATCGTTTCTTGATGTTTTTAATTTTTTCCCTATTAAAAGAATTTTAAAAGTAATATACAAAGGAGATTATTCATTCAATATCCACAAACTAATTTTATACATTTTTAAGAGTAGGTACCTCTGCCTGAATAATCTTTTTGTAGCGCTCGTTTTCCTCCTTCAAAAATGTTTGTGCTAACATTTGAACTGAATTTTTGTTTGAAGAGCAAAATACGAAAATCTTTAAAATTAAATAAATATTTAAAACAATTTCATTTATTTTTCAAGTAAATTAAACGATTATCTTTGAAAAATATTTATATCTTCAAACTTATTAATAGAAGTTTTATTTATTTAACTTTGGCGAAACTTCTGTTATTCGTACTTTAAAAAGTTGTATTTAAACAATTTTTTGATGAAATAAACGCGCATTGTTAAGTCTAAAATGTAATAAATAGAGACAGAAATTTATTTGCTTAAAACTGTCCAAAATATGTGATGTTGATATGTGCTAAAAAATTGAAAAAATTTTTGATTTATGTGCTCAAAAGCAAAGTCCTAATAATCAAATTGCATAATATCATATCTTTCGATATCAAAAGTGAGTTGAAAATGACAAATAATAGCGTTTCTATGCTTTCGTCTGTCAGATTACTCGATATCTGTTAAAATTATAAGTTAAAAACAATGTTTCAACAGAAACTCTGATTAAAAGTTCATTTTTCAAAATTTTTATCATATCATAATCTTGGGATGAAGTAATTGACATGTAATAAGAATTCTTTTCTAAAGATCGATCTAACGTTTCTTTAGCTACTTCACTTGTAGTTTTGCTTAAGATTTCTACGATTACAATAATTAACAACTTTTTCTTAATGCCTCTGTATAATGTATCAATTTGCTTCTTTTATAGT